>JAVHYY010000529.1:0-117943 GCA_035221665.1 Okamejei kenojei | reverse complement strand
TTTTTATGGTCCCTGCCAGTTTTTCTTTCATAAGTCCTATTTTTCTCCTTTCCTAATTAAGTCCCTTTGCTCCTCCTCTGCCGGGTCTCTGAATTTCTCCCATTCATCTGGTATGTTTGCTTTTTCTGGCACTTTGTACGCATCAGCCTTTGCTTTGATACTATCCCTGATTTCCCTTTTCCACGTATGCACTAGACCTTCCCCGATTTATTATTTTGCCAAACTGGATGAATCAATTTTTGTAGTCATACCTATGCAGTCTTAATAGTCTTCCATTGTATCATTCGCACCGCCAACCCCCTTTTAGAATAATTGCCATCAATCTTTGGCCAAATTCGACCACGTCTCATACCCTCAAAGTTACCTTTCTTTAAGTTCAAACCATTGTTTTTTCTGTATAACAATGTCACTCTCTCCATCCTAATGAAAGAACCAACCATATTATGGTCACTAATCTTGCCCAAGGGTGCAACGTTACACCAAGACGCCTAATTACCCCTTCCTCATTACTCAAAACCCATCCTAAAATAGCCTGGTTCTCTCGTTGTTTCCTGTACATACTTTTGATTTAGATAACTGATCCGCATACATTCCCAAAAAAACCTCTCCTCATCACCCCTGCCAATTTTGAATAACCCAATCGAGATGTAGATTGAAGTCACCATTATAACGTATTATGCCTTTGTCCGCACCAGTTCTAATTTTCCAGTTTGATACCATCCCCAACTTCTCTGCTACTGTTAGTGGCCCTGTACACAACACCCACCAGCGTTCTGCCCCTTTAGTGTTTTGTAGCTCTACCCATACCGATTCCACATCCTCCAGAGCTAATGGTCCTTCCTTCCATTGCTTAATCTCCTCTCTAACCACAACGCTACCCCACCTCCTTTTCCTTTCTCGCTATCCCTCCTGAATATTGAATATCCCTGATGTTCAGCTCCCACCTACCGTTCAATCCCCACCCTGGACCCTGTCTCCGTGATCCCAACTATATCATAAAGTCATTAATATCTACTGCACGTTCAACTCTCCACCTTATTACGAATACTCCTTGCATTGAGACACAAAGCCTCAGCTTGCCTTCACAACGCATACTCCCTTATACAATTTTTGCTGAAAAAGTGGCCCTTTTTGATTTTTGCCCTGGTTTTGTCGGCCCTGCCCTTTTACCTTTCACCTTAGCTTACCTAATGCTTCTACCCTCAATTACACCCTCCGGCCTCCGCTCTGTAGCCCATCCCCTGCCACATAGTTTAAAACCTCCCCGACAGCACTACAAACACTCCCAAGAACATTGGTTCCATTCCCGTACCAGGTAAAACCGTCCTGTTTTGTACCGGCCCACCTCCCCCAGAACTGGTCCCAGCCCTAAAAATCTTGAATCCCTCCCCCTTGCATCCACTTTTCAAGCCTAGACGTTATTCATTTGCATTATCCTCCAATTTCTACTCTGACTGCCCGTTGGAACTGGTAGTAATCCGAGATTAGCTACCTTTGAGGTTCCTACAATTAAGTTTATATCACCTAGCTCCCTAAATTCACCTTGTAGGACCTCATCCCTGTTTTTTACCTATATCATGGTGCCAACATTCACCACGACAAACTGCTAGTTCACCACTCCCCCTCCAGAATGGTTCTGCAGCCGTTCAGTGACATACCCTGACCTTTGCACCAGGGAGGGCAACATACCATCCTGGAGTCTCGTTTGCGGCCGCAGAAACCGCCTATCGATTCCCTAACAAATTGAATCCCCTATTACTATGCCCTTACCCCTCATTTCCTGTCCCCCCTCATGTGCACAGAGCCACCCATGGTGCCATGAACCTGCTGCTGCTGCACTTCCCTGAAGACCATCTCCCTCAACAGTAAACCAAAATGGTATACCTGTTTATGGGAGGAGATGATCCGCAGGGGACGTCCAGCACTGCCTGCCTACTGCTTTTGCTGCTTTGGCCACCTGTTCCCATCTTGTCCTCCAGACCTTTTGAGTCCTGCGGAGGTGTGGACCAAGTCACTGTACGCGTCAATCCACGGACTTTCTCCGCATCGTGGATGCTCAGTATGAATCCTGGCCGCAGATCCAATCGTTTCAATTGCGTCTGCCAGGAGCTGCAGCTGGACACCCTTCCTGCAAACGTAGTCACCAAGGGACACCGACCAACCATCCCTGACTCCCACAAGTTGCAGCTGCGAACAAACCATGGGCCAATCTCTACTGCCATACCTTACTCCCAAATTACTAAAAAAAACAACAAAAACTTATCCATTAAACTTTTACTACTGAAATACTAAATCCCTAACTCCCAGAGATCCCTCACTCCCAGAAGGCAGAAATGTAAAATAGTAAACCCGGGTTGCACCAATCAGCTGCTTCCTCGGTTTCCTCTTTCCACCATCAGCGCTTCCCTCAAAAAACCCCCCAAAAAAAACCCACTTCTCCAAATGGAACGTTATGAGTTTCGGTAAGCCTCCTGGAAAAGCAAGCCCCCGCGCCCGATTTATTAACCTTAACAGTTGCGGGTGTCGCTCCTCCCCCTCCTTCCTTTCCTCCAACGGCTCCTGTGGGCCTCTGGAAGTAAGCAAGGCCCGCGCATCGAATTATTACACTTACCGAGTCGGGTATCGCTCCTCCCCCGCCTTCACTTCCTCCAACGGCTCCTGTGGGCCTCTGAAAAGTCAAGCCCCGCGCTCGAGATTTTATAACCTTAATTACCGGTGCGGGTGTCGCTCCTCCCCCTACTCACTTCCACCAACGGCTCATGTGGGCCCTCAGGAAAAGCAAGCCCCGCGCTCGAATCTTTTAACCTCACCGGTCGGTGTCGCTCCCCCCACCTCCTTCACCTTCCTCCAACGCTCCTGTGGGCCTCGGAAACAAGCCCCGCTCTCGATTTTAACCGACCCGGTCGGTGTCGCACCTCCCCCCTTCCAAAACTTCCTCAACTGCTCTGTGGGCCTTCTGGAAAAGCAGAGCCCGCGCTCTGGAATTTTTAAACCTTTACCGGTCGGGTGTCGCTCCGCCCCCTACCTCACTTCCTCCAACGGCTCCTGTGGCACCTCCTGCAGTTTCTGCCTGTCCCTTACCCCCCAAGCTGGCTACCTCCCATTCCTTACTCCCCCAACCTGATTACCTCCCATTCCCCTTACTCCCCAAGCTGGCCTACCCTCCCATTCCCCTACTCCCCAGAGCTTGGCTACCTCCCATTCCTTACTCCCCCAAGCTGGCTACCTCCCATCCTTACTCTCCCCAAGCTGGCTACCTCCCATTCCTTACCTCCCCAACTGGCTACCTCCCAACCCTCTTACATCCCCCCACGACCTGGCTACCTCCATTCCGCCTTACTGTTCCCCCAACCATGGTTTACCTCCCATTCCTTACTCCCCCAAAGCTGGCATCCTCCCATTCCTTACCTCCGCAAGCTGGCTACCTCCCATTCCCTTACTCCCCCCAAGCTGCTAAACCTCCATCTGTTACACCCCAAGCTGGCTACCTCCCATTCCTCTTCGCCCTTACTCCCCCAACCTGGTACCACCCTCCCATTCCCCTTACTTCCCCCAACTGGCTACCTCCCTTCCCCTTACTCCCCCAAGCTGGCTTACCTCCCATTCCCACTTACGCCCCCCAAGCTGGCTACCTCCATCTGTTACACCCCCAAGCTGGCTACCTCCCATTCCCCTTACTCCCCCAACCTGGTTTCCTCCCATTCCCCTTACTCCCCCAAGCTGGCTACCTCCCAACTTCCCCTTACTTCCCCCAAGCTGGCTACCTCCCATCCCTTACTCACCCCAAGCTGGATGCACCTCCCATTCCCTTTACTCCCCCAACCTGGTTACCTCCCATTCTATACGCCTTACTCCCCAAGCTGGCTACCTCCCATTCCCCGTACTCCACCAAGCTGGCTACCTGGCATTCCCCTTACTCCCACAGTGAGATGCTGGCTACCTCCATTCCACTTAACTCCCCCAAGCTGGCTCCTCCATCTGTTACAACCCAAGCTGGCTACCTCCCATTCCCCTTAACTTGCCCCCAAGCTAGGCTACCTCGCATTCCCTTACTCCCCCAACCTGGCTCACCATCCCATTCCCCTTACTCCCCCAACCTAGGCTACCTCACATTCGGGTTCGGACTCACCCCAACTGCTACCTCCCATTCCCCCTTACTTCCTCCCTCAACTGCTACCTCCCATTCCCCTTACTACACTCCCCCAAGCTGGCTACCTCCCATTCCCCTTACTCCCCCAACATTGCTACCATCCCATTCCCCTTACACCCCCAACCTGGTTAGCCGTCCCCATTCCCTTACTCCCCCAACTGGCTACCTCCCAGTCCCCTTACTCCCCCAAGCTGCTACCCTCCCATTTCCCCTTACCCCCCAAACGCCTACCTCCCATTCCCCATTACTCCCCAAGCTAGGCTACCTCCCCATTCGTCCCCTTAACTATCCCCCCCAAGCTGGCTACCTCCCATCCCTTACTTCCCATGCTGGCTACCTCCCATTCCCTTACTTCCCCCAAGCTGCTACCTTGCATTCCCCTTACTCCCCTAAAGGGAATCCCCCAAGCTGGCTACCTCCCATTCCCCTTACGTACCCCCAAGCTGGCTACCTCCCATCCCTTACTCCCAAGCTGGCTAACCTTGCATTCCCCTTACTCCCTCCCCCAAGCTGGCTACCTCCCATTCCCCTTACACCCCCAAGCTGGCTACCTCACCATCCCCTTAACTCCCCCAAGATCACTACCTCCCATTCCCCTTACTCCCCTCCAACTGCTACCTTGCATTCCCACTCCCCCAATGCGGGGGTCATGACAGAAGCCTCCTCAGGCGATTCCCTGGAAGCATCTACGTGATGCGCTTTGTGATGCCATCGGCAACAATTCTGTCAACATGTTGGACGACAGAAGCCACCAGCGAGCTACATCATCTGACACAGGAGCGAATGGACATCCCAAGCAGGGAACCTTCCATCCCCCTTACTCGCCCGGCTGGCTACTTCCATCCGCTACCCCTCCAGCTGGCTACCACCAATTCCCCTTAAGTAAGTTTATTGGCCAAGTATTCACATACAAGGAATTTGCCTTAGCGCTGCCCACAAGTAACAACATGACATACAGCCTTTTTGACTCGATGGTGGAGTCGATGGTGCCCCCCCCCCCTCCTCCCCTCCCACTTAAGGTCTTGGGAGATGATGGTTCCCAGGTATGTGCAAATACCTGATGAGTCCCGCCGATAGATTCCCACATCTGTATTTATTTATCTGTATTTATCTAAACATTGCTATCACTACGTACTGACACTAAACTGCATTTCGTTGTACCCATACTTGTATCTGTGCAATGACATTAAATTTGAATTGAATTGAATTGAATTGAAATATGGGAGAAAACTTATACATAGGTGTTCAAACAATGTGAGACACTGACACTGCCTCATACAGTTCAAAATTATACATAGAAGAAGTTCAACAAGCGCAAAATCACACAGTAAATATCCAAATTATATCATCCTTCTTGGGATTGAATGCACTCCTCAGATGCTACCTTTTTCACAACTTTGTAACGAGCCTAAAATCACTCTCTTCTGGTCTATATATTTCAGAATATCCTCATAAAACATCCCATTAAACCCAGAGCTCATTATTAATCATCTTTGGGGTAATCTGAACACAAGACAACTCCATGACGTTCAACGACAAATCCTCCTCTCACTACTGTAAAAAATACGAGTCAGGGAGTATGGGAAAAGGCAGGAACGGAAATACTGGTTGATGATCAGCCATGACACAACTGAAATGTGCGGTGCTGGCTCAAAAAAAAGGCTGTATTGGCCTACACCTGCACCTATTGTCTCAGTAACGGCAAAAGAAACTAATGCCTCATGTCAGCAAAAAAGCTCCAGAATGTGGGCTTAATGAACTGGAACCACTACATTACATTTAGAACGACTGGACTAAGTGGGACCCTTGGTTCCAGCATCACAGGGAGGGCTGGTACCCCCTGCCATATTCCACCTCGGCGGGTGTCAGTGATTCGGAGTGAAGGCACGGGTGAAGCCCGCAGGGAGGTCGACAACAGCCGCATCCTCGTTGGTTCAGGCCTCAGATCGGTCAGGACGACAACCGGTGGTGTTGGTGCTGCTCCTCGTCGGCAGCAATATGCGTCAACGGGCCTGCTCAGTTCTGCCTGTCCCTTACACCCCCCCAAGCTGGCTACCTCCCCATTCCTTACTACCCCCAACCTAGTTACCATCCCATTCCCCTTACTACCTCACAAGCTGGCTACCACCCATTCCCCTGACTCCCCCCAAGCTGGCTACCTCCATCCCTTACACCCGCAAGCTGGCTACCTGTTCCCATTACCTTACCCTACCACCCTCAAGCAGGCTACCTCCATTCCCCTTACTCCCCCAACCTGGTTACCTCCCATTCCCCGACTCCCCCAACTGGCTACCTCCCCATTCCTTACTCCCCCAACTGTCTGCTACCTGCCATTCCTTACTCCCGCCCCAAGCTGGCTACCTCCATTCCCCTACTCCCCCAAGGCTGGCTACCTCCCGTTCCCCTTAACTCCCCCCAACTGGCTACCTCCATCTGTTTACACCCCCAAGTCTGCCTACCTACCATTCCCCTGAGCTCCCCAACCTGGTTAACTCCATTTTATCCCTTACTCCCCAAGCTGGCTACCTCCCATTCCCCTTACTCCCCCAAGCTGCTACCTCCCATTCCCCTTACTCCCCCAAGCTGGCTACCTCCCATATACCCCTTACTCCCCCAACCTGGTTACCTCCCCATTCGCCCTTACTCCCCCAAGCTGGCTACCCCCTCCCATTTCCCCCTTACTCTCCCCCAAGCTGGCTACCCTCCCTTTCCCCTACACTCCCCAAGCTGGGCTACCTCCATCTGTTACACAACCCGCCAAGCTGGCTACCTCACCATTCCCCTTACTTCCCCAACATGTTACCTTCCCATTCCCTTCTCTCTCCCCCAAGCTGCTACCTCCCATTCCCTTACTCCCGTCCAACTGGCTACCATCCCGATTCCCCTTACTCCCACAAGCTGGCTAACCTCCATCTACAACAACCCCCAAGCTGGCTACCTCCCACTCCCCTTACACCCCCAACCTGTTACCTCCCCATTCCCCTTACTCCCCCAAGCTGGCTAACTGCCCACTCCCCTTAACTCCCCCAAGCTGGCTACCTCCCATCCCTTACTCCCCCAAGCTGGCTAACCATCCCATACCCCTTACTCCCCCCAAGCTGGGTACCTCACATTCCCCTTACTACAACCCAAGCTGGCCTACCTCCATCTGTTACACCCCCAAGCTGAGCTAACTCCCATTCCCCTTACACCCCCAACCTGGTTACCACCCATACCCCTTACTCCCTCCAAGCAGGCTACCCTCCCATTCCCCTTACTCCCCCAAGCTGCTACCTTCCATTCCCTTACTCCCCCAAGCTGCTACCTCCATTCCCCTTACTCCCCCAAGCTGGCCTACCCTCCCATTCCCCCTTACTCCCCCAAGCTGGCTACCTCCCATTATTCCCCTTACTCCCCCAAGCTGCTACCTCCCCATTCCCCTTTACTCCCTCAAGCTGGCTACCTCTCATTCCCCTAACTTCCCCCAACCGGTTACTTCCCATTCCCCTTTCTCCCCCAAGCTGGCTAACCTCTCTTTCCCCTTACTCCCCCAACCTGGCTACCATCCCATTCCCCTTACTCCCCCAACCTGTGCTAACTCCCATTCCCCTTACCCCCCAAGCTGCTACCATCCCATTCTCCCTTACTCCCCCAAGCTGCTACCGCCCATTCCCCTTACTCCCTCAAGCTAGGCTATATCATCATCTCCCTTACACCACCATCTGGCTACCTCCATCTGTTACACCCACCCAAGCTGGCTACCGCCCATTTTCCCCACCCTTTTAAAAAAACCCTCCCCCCCAACCTGGTACCTCCCATTCCCCTTACTCCCCCCAAGCCTGCTACCTCCCATTCCCCTTACTCCCCCAACTGCTACCTCCCATTCCCCTTACTCTCCCCCAAGCTGTAAGCTGGCCTACCTCCCATTCCCCTTACACACCCCAATACTCACTACCTCCATTCCCCTTACGCCCCCAGAGCTGCCTACACGATCCCTTCTCCTCCCTTACTCCCCCAAGCTGGCTACCTCCCATTCCTTACTCCCCCAAGCTGGCTACCTTGCATTCCCCTTACTCCCCCAAGCTGGCTACCTCCCATTCCCCTTACTCCCCCAAGCTGGCTACCTCCCATCCCTTACTCCCCCAAGCTGGCTACCTTGCATTCCCCTTACTCCCCCAATGATGGGCTACCTTCCCATCCCCTTAACTCCCCCAGCTGCTACCTCCCATTCCCCTTACTCCCCCAAGCTCATCTACCTATATCCCATTCCCCCTTACTCCCCAAGCTGGCTACCTTGCATTCCCTACTCCCCCCAAGCGGGGTCATCACAGAAGCCACCTCAGGCGATCCCTGGAGAGCATCGACGTGATGCCGCTTTGTGATGCATCGGGCAACCAATTCTGTCAACATCACACCTGTATACCTCCCATTCCCCTTAACTCCACCAACGCTGCTACCTCTCATTCCCCTACTCCCCAACCTGGCTACCTCCCATTCCCCTTATCTCCCCCAAGCTGGCTACCCTCCCCTTCCCCTTACTCTCACCCCAAGCTGGCTACCTCCCAATCCCCTTACTCCCCCAAGCGGGCTACCCTCCCATTCCACCTTACTCCCCCAAGCTGCTACCTCCCATTCCCCTTACCTCCCCAAGCTGGCTACCGCTCATTCCGCCTTACTTCCCCAACCTGGTTGACCTCCCCATTCCCTTACTCCCCCCAAGCTGGCTACCTCTCAATCCTCCTACTCCCCCAACCTGGCACCTCCATTCCCCTTACTCCCCCAACATGGCTGCCTCCCAATCCCGCCTCCCCCAAGCTGCTACCTCCCATCTTCCCCTTATAATCCCCCAAGCTGGCTACCTCCCATTTCCCCTTCACTTCCCACAAGCTGGCTATCTCTCATGTTCCCCTTACTCCCCCATCAGGCTCACCTCCAACTGTTACACCACCCCCAGCTAGGCTACCCCCAAATCCCTTTGACTATCCCCATCCTGGTTTTACCTCCCAATCCCCTTACTCCCCCCAACAGGCACCCCCATTCCACTTACTCCCCCAAGTGCTACCCTCCATTCCCTTACTCCCCCAAGCTTAAAGCTGCCTACCTCGCCATTCCCCCTTACACCCCCAAACACACACACCTCCCCATTCCCATAACTCCCCCAAGGCTTGCCTACCATTCCATGTCCCCTTACTCCCCCAAGCTGGCTACCAAACCCATTCCCCCTTACACCCCCCAACTGTGCTACCTTGCATTTCCCCTTACTCCCCCAAGCTGGCTACCGTCCATTTTCCCCTTACTCCCCCAAGCTGGCTACCTCCCATCCCTTACTCCCCCAAGCCTGCTACCTGCATTCCTACTCCCCCCAAGATGGCTACCCATCCCATTCCTCCATTACTCCCGCCAAGCTGGCTACCTCCATCCCCTTACTTCCCCAAAGCTCACTACCCATCCCATTCCCCTTACTCCCCCAGTCTGCTACCTGCATATCCCCCTACTAACCCCCAAGCGGGGGTCATCACAGAAAGCCTCCTCAATGCGATCCTGGAAGCATCGACGTGATGCGCTTTGTTGATGCATCGGGCAACAATTCTGTCACAGTTGGACGAACAGAGGCCAACAGCTAGCTACATCATCTGAGCACAGGAGCGAATGGAACATCCAAGCTGGGAACCTTCCATCCCCTTACTTCGCCCGGCTGCCTTACTTCATCCGCTACCCCTCCAGCTGGCTACCACCAATTCCCCTTAAGTAAGTTATTGCCACTATTCCACATACAAGGAATTATGCCTTTGCGCTGCCCACAATTAACAACATGAATACAGCCTTTTTGACTCGAATGGTTGAGTCGATGTTGCCCCTCCCCCCTCCCACTTAAGTCTTGGATATGATGGTCCCAGGTATGTGCAAATAACTGATGAAATATGGGGAGAAAACGTTAAACATAGGAGTGTTCAAAAACAATGTGAGACACTGCACTCATACATTCAAAATTATACATCGAGTTCACAGGCAAAAATACACACACAGTAAATATCCAATATATCTCCTGCTTGGGGATCAAATGTCACTCCTCAGATGCTACTCTTTTTCAAACAACTTGTATCGAGCCCCTAAAATCACCTCTCTCTGTCTGATATATTTTCAAATATCTCAGAACATCCCATTAAACCCAGAGCTCTTATTAATCATCTTTGGGGTATCTGAAACATCAAGATAACTCCTGACGTTCAACGCGCCAATTCCTCTCCTACTGTTAAAAAATAGCGATGCAGGGAGTATGAGGAAAAGCAGGAACGGATACTGGTTGTGGGAAGATCAGCCACCGATCACATTGAAATGGCGGTGCTGGCTCAAAGGCTGTAATGGCTACACCTGCACCTATGTGTCATTACGGCAAAGAAACTTAATGCTCATTCAGGCAAAAAAGCTCCAGAATTGGCTTAAAGACTTGACCAGTACAATACATTATGAACGAGCTAGACTAAGTGTACCCATTGGGTCCAGCATCACACGGGAGGGCAGGTCCCCAATCCAATATTCCACCCGCGGTGTCAGTGAGTCGGTTAAGGTCACGGTGAAGGCCACGCAGGGAGGTCGACAAACAGCGCAATCCTCGGTGGGTCCAGGGCCTGAGTCGGTCACGAACGCGGTGAGTTGTTGGTGCTGGCTGCTACGTGGCAGCAATGGCGTCACCGGGCTGTCAGTTCTGCCGTCCCTTACACCCCAAGCTGGCTACCTCCCTTTCCGTACTCCCCCAACCTGGTTAACCCTCCCAATCCCCTTACTCCCCCAAGCTGCTTACCTCTCCATTCCCTGACCTACCCCCAAGCCTGGGCCTACCTCCCATCCCTTACTCCCCCCAAGCTGGCTACTTGCCATTCCGCCTTACTCCCCCAAGCGAGGCTACCTTCCTCATTCCCCTTACTCCCCAAGCTGCTACCTCCCATTTCCCCTTACTCCCCAAGCTGGCATACCTCCCATTCCCTTACTCCCCCAAGACTGGCTACCTCCATCTGTTACACCCCCCAAGCTGCCTACATCCCATTCCCCTTACCTCCCCCAACCTGGGTTACCCATCCCATTCCCCTTACTCCCCCAAGCTGGCTACCTCGCCATTCCCCTTACTCCCCCAATCTGGCTACCTATGCATCCCCACTCCCCCAAGCGGGGGTCAATCACAGAAGCCTCCTCATGGCATCCCTGGACAGCATCGACGTGAATGCGCTTTGTGATGCATCGGGCAACAATTCTGTCAACATGGTTGGACGACAGAAGCCACCAGCGAGCTACATCATCTAACAGGAGCGAAAGGAACACCCAAGCAGGAACCTTCCATCCCCCTTACTCGCTCCAAGGCTGCTACTTCCATCCGCCTACCCCCCAGCAGCTACCACCAATTCCCCCTTAAGTAAGTTTAGTGGCCAGTATTCCATACAAGGAATTTGCCTTAGCGCTGCCCACAAGTAACAACCAGACATACACCCATTTTGACTCCGATGGTGGAGTCCAGAATGTGCCCCTCCCCCCCCCCCCATTAAGGTCTATGGGAGATGATGGTTCCCAGGGTATTTGCAAATACCTGATAAATATGGCTTAGAAAACTTATAATAGGTGCTCAAACAATGTGAGTACACTGCCTCTATACAGTTTCAAAAATTAAATACATAATAGTTCACAAACAATGCAAACAATACACAGTAAATATACCATCATATATCTCCTGCTTTGGAAAATGTCACTCCTCAGATGCTACTCCTTTTTCACAACTTTGTATCGAGCCCTAAAATCACCTCTCTCTGGTCCTGATATATTCAGAATATCCTCAGAACATCCCATTAAACCCAGAGCTCTTAATATAATCATCTTTGGGTATCCTGAAACATCAAGACAACTCATGACTGTTCAACCACAATGTCCTCTCCGACTGTAACAAAAATAGCGGAGTCCAGGGTGTATGAGGAAAACAAGGAACGGAATACTGTTTGTGGATGATCAGCCATGATCACATTAGATGGCGGTGCTGGGCCAAAAGGCCTGTATGGCCTACACCCTGCACCTATTGTCCTCGATTACGGCAAAGAAACTAATGCTCATGTCAGGCAAAAAAAGCTCCAGAATGTGCTTAATGACATTGACCATTACATTACATTTAGAACGATCGTAGACTAAGTGGGACCCATTGGGTCCCACATCACACTGAAAGGGCGTGGTCCCACCAATCCAATATTGCCACCTCGCGGTGTCATGAGTCGGTGTAAGGTCACGGTTGAAGCCCACGCAGGGAGGTCGACAACAGCGCACCACTCGTGGTTCCCAGGCCTGAGATCGTCAGGAACGCGGTGGGTGGTTGGGCTGCTGCTCGTGGCAGCAGTGCGTCACGGGCTGTCAACATTCTGCTGTCCCTTTCACCCCTCCAAGCTGGCTACCTCCCTTTCCTTACTTCCCGCCAACCTGGTACCTTCCCATTCCACCTTACCTCCCCAAGCTGGCTACCTTACCCATTCCCCTGAGTCCCCCAAGCTGGCTACCTCCCATCCCTTACTCCCCCAAGCAGTACCTTTGCATTCCTTACATCCCCCAAGCTGGCTACCTCCATTCCCCTTACTCCCCACACTTACTCCCCCAAGCTGCTACCTCCCCATTCCCTTACTCCCCAAGCGGCTTTAACTTCCCATTCCCCCTTAACTCCCCCAAGCTGGCTACCTCCATCTGTTACACCCCCAAGCTGGCTACCTCCCATTCCCCTTACTCCCCCAACCTGGTTACCTCCCATTCCCCTTACTCCCCCAAGCTGGCTACCTCCCATTCCCCTTACTCCCCCAAGCTGGCTACCTCCCATTCCTTACTCCCCCAAGCTGGAGACCTCCATCTGTTTACAACCCCCAAGCTGGCTACCTCCCCATTCCCCTACTCCCCAAACATGTTACCTCCCATTTATCCCTTACTCCCCCAAGCTGCCACTCCCATTCCCTTACTCCCCCAAGGTGGCTACCTCCATTCCCCTTACTCCCCCAAAGCTGGCTACTCCCATTCCCCTTACTTCCTCCAAGCTGGCTACTCTCCCATTCCCCTTACTCCCCTCCAAGCTGTCTACCTCCCATTCGTCCTTACTCCCCCAAGATGGCTACCTCGTCCCATTATCCCTACTCCCCCAACCTGGTTACCTCCCCTCCCTTGACGACCCCCAAGCGAGGCTACCTCCCATTCCCCTTAACTCCCCCCAAGTCTGGCTACCTCCCATTCCCCTTACTCCCTCAAGCGGCTAGCCTCTCATTCCCCCTTACTCCCCCAAAGCCTGGTATACCTCCCATTCCCCTTACTCCCCCCAAGCTGGCTACCTCCATTCCCCTTACCCCTCAAGGCTGGCTATCTCTCATTCCCCTTACTCCCCCAAGCTGGCTACCTCCATCTGTTACACCCCCAAGCTGGCTACCTCCCATTCCCCTTACTCCCCCAACCTGGTTACCTCCCATTCCCCTTACTCCCCCAAGCTGGCTACCTCCCATTCCCCTTACTCCCCCAAGCTGGCTACCTCCCATTCCCTTACTCCCCCAAGCTGGCTACCTCCCATTCCCCTTACTCCCCATCCTTGTTACCTCCCATATGTTCTACTCCCCAACCTGGTTACCTCCCATCCCCCTTACTCCCCCAAGACTGGCTACCTCCCATTCCTTACTTCCCCTTATCAATCCCCCAACCTGGCTACCTCCCATTCCCCTTACTCCCCCAAGCTGGCTACCTCTCATTCCCCTTACTCCCCCAAGCTGGCTACCTCCATCTGTTACACCCCCAAGCTGGCTACCTCCCATTCCCCTTACTCCCCCAACCTGGTTACCTCCCATTCCCCTTACTCCCCAAGCTGGCTACCTCCCATTCCCCTTACTCCCCCAAGCTGGCTACCTCCATCTTCCCCTTACTCCCCCCAACTAGGCTACCCTCCCATTCCCCTTACTCCCCCAACCTGGTTACCTCCCATTCCCCTTACTCCCCCAAGCTGGCTACCTCCCATTCCCCTTACTCCCCCAAGCTGGCTACCTCCCATTCCCCTTACTCCCCCAAGCTGGCTACCTCCATCTGTTACACCCCCAAGCTGGCTACCTCCCATTCCCCTTACTCCCCCAACCTGGTTACCTCCCATTCCCCTTACTCCCCCAAGCTGGCTACCTCCCATTCCCCTTACTCCCCCAAGCTGGCTACCTCCCATCCCTTACTCCCCCAAGCTGGCTACCTCCCATTCCCCTTACTCCCCCAAGCTGGCTACCTCTCATTCCCCTTACTCCCCCAAGCTGGCTACCTCCATCTGTTACACCCCCAAGCTGGCTACCTCCCATTCCCCTTACTCCCCCAACCTGGTTACCTCCCATTCCCCTTACTCCCCCAAGCTGGCTACCTCCCATTCCCCTTACTCCACCAAGCTGTGCTACCTCCTTCTGTTTACACCCCCAAGCGCCAAGCTGGCTACCTCTCATTCCCCTTACTCCCCCAACCTGGTTACCTCCGATTCCCCTTACTCCCCCAAGCTGGCTAACTCTCATCCCTTACTCCCCAAGCTGGCTCCCACGGCACTTTCACGGGCTGTGGGTCGGCTGCGCACACACACGGGGCGGGTGGAGCGGGGCCGGGTGGAGCGGGGCCGTGGCATCCAGAGCCAGTTTCTTGCAGACAGTCCCACCTCTCCAGACAACCAATGTGTACGCTAGATTATTTATTAACTAGAGTGCTCAAGCTGGAGCCGCTCCCACCACACCAAACTGGTTGACACAGCCCTCAACGACACCTGCCGCATTATCACGGGATGCATAAAGACAACGCCAGTCCCGTTCCTCTACGCCCTAGCTGGTGTTGCCCCCCCCCCCCTTATCAGACGATCCATCGTCGCCCAACACGAGCGGAGAGCACAGGAGATCGATACCAGGCACCCCCTGCACGGACACACAGCACCTCCACCCCGACTGAAATCCAGAGCCAGTTTCTTGCAGACAGTCCCACCTCTCCAGACAACCAAAGAAACAGCAAGGACCAACATCTGGAAAGATGAATGGAACCAGCTCAACACACGAGCCCACGACTGATGGAAGAGAGAATCACTCCGACTGAATGCCTCGCCAGCGGGCACACCTCCCGTGGCCAACCTGGAAGACCCTCAACAGATTACAAGTGGAGCAGAGGAGGTGCAAAGCACTTATGAAAGCATGGAACTATCAGGCAGAAGACACATGCAGCTGTGGAGCTGTACAGACAATGTCCCACCTACTGGAGTGTGACGACGCCCCCCAGTGCAGCCCCCAGGACCTGGCTGAACCGACCCGACCAGCTGTGACCTGCGCCAGATACTGTCAGAACGACATCTGAGATTGCAACGGACTCGAAGAAGAAGATTAACTAGAGTAGTTTAAAAATCATCTTCTAAAGCTCTGAACGCTGACAGCAGAACGGACCTAATGCAGGCACTAAAAGAAGCTACAGTTTATTTTTACATAAAAACGTGGTTCTTAGGAAGCATTTAATCACATTTTCATGTTGCGAAAAGGGGACAAAAAAAATATATGAACCAATGTATGAAATGCATTTTCCCTGCCGACTGGGGGTAAATTCACCGCAAACCGCAACGTTCCAATCCACCACGTTCCACTAAAACCCACTCGCAAGTTGATTTAAATGGCCATTAATTTACAGGCATTAAACACTAAATTCCTTCCATTTGGCCTATAAATTCATGAAAATGAGATTTAAAAATCATGTTATATTGTGGATTATTGTGTGAATGTTATTTGGACACTTAGGCAATTTAAAAATGTTTATTATTTCTTAAGAAATGGATAGATGTTTAGATCTAGTAATTGAATTTTGTAATTTGCTACAATTAGATAACTAACTAATCGTATGCTTTAATTTCAGGTCATCCAAGTAATATTGTTTCATATTATTGTTTCAGACTGCTTCAATCTATAATAACTGAAAATTTCATTGAGTTCTCTTAATGTTTAAGAAAGTTGTGGGCTTTTGAATGTCCCCGATCACAGCTTTTGTGTTAAGTCAATGGAAAGGCAATGGGGAACAAGATGCTAATTTCCGAGTATGAAAATGGCCATAACCTTTTTAATAGTGAAGATATGAAAGTGAATTAGGTGCCAAATTAAACTTCTTCTTATGCTTTATCTGATGGGCTAAATTGTAGACTTGATTTTTAAAATCTCAAAATGTTGTAACATTGCTAATTGATCAGGTAGCATTTTGAGTATTGCACAGTTCTGGTCACTCCATTACAGGACTGATGTGGAGGCTTTGGGGAAGGTGCAGAGATGGTTAACCAGAATGGTTTAAAAACAAGGAACTGCAGGTACTGCTTTACAAAAAGGACACAAAATGCTGGGGTAACTCAGCGGCGCAGACAGCATCTCTGGAGAGAAGGAATGGGTGACTGAAGAAATGACCCGAAACGTTACCCATTCCTTCCACCATTTTGTGTCTACCTAAACAGCGCCTATCTATCCACGTGGCAGTGTGCCAGCAGGCTGGAGGAGCGGGCAAAGGCCTTGCCACAGAGCGGGCAGGTGAAGGGGCGCTGGCCAGTGTGGACTCGCAGATGCTCCAACAGGTGGTCAAGGCAGGTGAAGCCCTTACCACATGACGGGCAGGGGAAGGGACGCTCACCGCTGTGGGAACGCCGGTGCTGCCACAGGCTGCCACAGGCAGCGCACATAAAAGTTCTCTCTCCGGTGTGTATCCGCTGGTGCTCCCGCAGCCCCCATGCTCTCTTGTCACAGTGGGAGCAGCTGCTCGCCGGCGTGGGTCCGCCGGTGTTGCCGCAACCCCCGCGAGCTGTCAAACTCCTCACCGCAGTACGGGCAGTCGTAGGGCTGGCCACTGGTGTGCACGTGCTGGTGAGACAGGGCGTGGGAGGCCATGGCAAAGCGCTCTCCACACACCGGGCTGGGGACAGGACGGTCGCTGGTGTGCACCCGCTGGTGGGACAGCAGCTTGGAGGGGCGGGTGAAGCCCTTGCCACACTGGGCGCAGGTGTAGGGCCGCTCCCCGGTGTGGGTGCGCTGGTGCTCCAGTAGGATGCCAGAGCGGGTGAAGCCCTTGCCGCACAGCACGCAGGTGTAGGGGCGCTCGCCAGTGTGGGTGTGCTGGTGCTCCAGCAGGCTGCTGAACTGGGTGAAGCCTTTGCCGCACTGGGCGCAGGAGTAGGGGCGCTCGCCGGTGTGAGTGCGCTGGTGCTGCAGCAGGCTGCCGGAGCGGGCAAAGCCCTTGCCGCACTGGGGGCAGGTGTAGGGACGCTCCCCGGTGTGGGTGCGCTGGTGGGAGAGCAGCCTGGTGGAGCGGGTGAAACCCTTGCCACACTGCTCACAGGTGTAGGGGCGCTGGCCGGTGTGGGTGCGCTGGTGCAACAACAGGCTGTGGGACTGGTTGAAGCCCTTGCCGCACTGGGCGCAAGTGTAGGGGCGCTCCCCGTTGTGCACACGACTGTGCACCTTCAGGTCCGGCGACGTCTTGAAGCCTTTGCCACAGTCGGAGCAGGTGAAGGGCCTCTCGCCGGAGTGCACACGGTTGTGCTGCTGCAGGTTGTCATAGCGGGTGAAGCTCTTGCCACACTCCGAGCAGTCGAAGGGGCGTTCTCCCGTGTGAACCCGCCGATGTGTCTCCAGCTCACTCGGGCACCGCCAGGCCTTGCCACACATGTCGCACTCATAACGCTTCTCCTTGTTGTGCCCCGTCATGTGGTCTTCCATCGAAGCTCAGCCACTCGAAGCTCAGCTCACACGCCGAGCAGATGGGGGGGGGGGGGGGGCTCACCGGCACCCTGGCCGCCCTCAATGGCCGCTCACGTCCCCGTCTCTCTGTCCACAGCAACGGCTCCAAAACCCTGCAGGAGGGGAACACAGAGGGTCAACAACCTGGCACACAGGACATTACTAGCACATATTTTGTTTAGTTTATTGTCACGTGTACCGAGGTGCAGTGAAATGCTTTTGTTGAATGCATAGTGGATAACACAACGATTTATATCCCTTTTGATGACTTACTTCCATTCTCCTTATCACATCCTGCACTGATATCTAGCTTTGTATCCTCAGTAAATGTTGAATGGAGCAGCTGGGCTTGTATACGCTGGAGTTTAGAAGGATGAGCGGGTATCGTATTGAAACATATAAGATTATTAAGTGTTTAGACACGGTAGAGGCAGGAAACATGTTCCCGATGTTGGGGGGGGGGGGGGAACACCCGCTGTTTAGGTAGACACAAAATGGTGGAAGGAATGGGTAAAGTTTCGGGTCATTTCTTCAGTCACCCATTCCTTCTCTCCAGAGATGCTGTCTGTCCCACTGAGTTACCCCAGCATTTTGTGTCCTTTTTGGAAAGCCTCCACATCAGTCCTGTAATGGAGTGACCAGAACTGTGCAATACTCCAAATGCTACCTGATCAATGTCCCTTAAAGCTGCACATGTACATTCCTTTCTCTCACCTCTCCCTCTAACCCCCCCCCGACTCGTACACAAATCCACCCAGAACCATGGGCCACAGTTTAAGAATAAGGGGTAAGCCTTTTAGAGCGAAGATGAGGAAAAACATTTTCACACAAAGAGTTTGTGAGTCTGTGAAATTCTCTGCCTCAGAGGGCGGTGGAGGTCGGTTCTCTGGATGCTTTCAAGAGAGTTAGATTGAGCTCTTAAAGGCAGTGGAGTCAAGGGATATGGGGAGAGGGCAGGAATTGCAGTACGGATTGTGGATGATCAGCCATGATCACATTGAATGGCAATGCTGGCTCGAAGGGCAAAATGGCCTACTCCTGCACCTATTGTCTATTGTCTATATTGGGTGCGTTTATGGCGGAGGAAACCGTTATATAATTCTGCGCACACAGTGGCTCAGCCGTGCAGCTGCTGCCTCACCGCCAGAGACCCGGGTTCGATCCTGACTACGGGTGCTGTCTGTGTGGAGTTTGTACGTTCCCACTTTTTACTCCGGGATCTCGGGTTTCCTTCAACATTTCAAAGACGTTCAGGGTTGTAGATTAATCGGACTCCGCAAAATTGTCCCTAATGTGTGTAGGATAGTGCTAGTGTGCGGGGTGATCGCTGGTCGGTGCGGACTCCGCGGGCTGAAAGACCTGTTTCCACGGTGCATCTCTAAACTAAACCAAACCAGGGTCTTGACCTAAAACGTCACGCATTCCTTCACTCCACAGATGCTGCCTGACCCGCTGAGTTACTCCAGCACTGTGTCTATCTTCACCACAGATGCTGCCTGACCTGCTGAGTTTACTCCAGCACTTTGTCATAGATTCATAGTGTGATACAGCATTGGAAAGAGGTCCTTCGGCCCAACCCGTACTTGCACTCCTAGATCCCTCGGCTCCACACATTCCCCCAGCGCCCCGCCATTCATAGTGAAGACCCTGCCCTGGTTTGACTTCCTAAACTGCAACACCCTCCCCACCCCCAAACAGTGTGACCTCTACCCTGTGGCTCCCTGCCCCTTACCCCTGCCGCCGCCGCCTCCTGCTCCCTCCCCCTCCTTCCCACCCCCAACAATGTGAACCCACCCCACCTGGCTCCCTACCCCCTTCCTTGGTTAACCTGACCCCTCTCTCTCCCCTCCCAGATCCCTGCCCCACCCCCCCCCCATTCATCCTCCTTGGCACCAAACCCACTCCCTTTGCTCCGTTTCCCCGCTACTCACTTCACCCCCTTTCCACCTCCAGCCTCTCACTCCTCTCCTCCCAGCCCCCTCCCTCCCTCCACACTCTCTCTCTCTCTCTCTCTCTCTCCCTAGGTCAGGGGGGTCAGTGCGGGTTCGGCTTCATCTTTTCTCCAGACCAGGTCTGCGGCCTCGTCTCCCCGTCCACCCCCCACCTCCGCCCCCACTCTCTCTCACACCCAGGTCCGGGTCAGCGCCCGTTCACGTCTCCCCGCCCTCGCGCTCCCTCTCTCGTTCAGGCCCAGCCATGGCTCACCCCGCCCGGAGGACCATTGGCCCTCGGCTCCCCCCGCCCGGAGGACCACCGGCCCTCGGCCCCCCCCTGTCCGGAGCACCACCGGCTCATCTCGCCCGGAGGACCACCGGCCCTCGGTTCACCCCGCCTGGAGGACCACCGGCCCTCGGCTCACCGGCCCTCGGGTGTGTTTATGGCAGAGGAGCACATATTGGGTGCGGTTATGGCGGAGGAAACCGTTATATAATTCTGTGCGGCACAGTTACGCAGCGGTACAGTTGCTGCCTCAACGGCAGAGACCCGGGGTCGATCCTGACTACGCGCTGCTGTCTGTGTGGAGTCTGCACGCTCTCCCCTTGACCTGCGTGGGTTTTTACTCCGGGTGCTCCGGTTTCCTCCAACATTTCAAAGACGTTCTGGGTTGTAGATTAATCGGCCTCCGCAAAATTGTTAAATTGTCCCTAATGTGTGTCGGATAGTGCTCGTGTACGGGGTGATCGCTGGTCAGCACGGACTCCGCGGGCCGAAAGACCCGTTTCCCCGCTACATCTCAAAACTAAACTAAACCAAACCAGGGTCTCGACCCAAAATATCACCCATTCCTTCTCTCCACAGATGCTGCCTGACCCGTGAATTACTCCAGCACTTTGTGTCTATCTTCTCCACAGATGCTGCCTGACCCGCTGAGTTACTCCAGCACTTTGTCATAGATTCATAGAGTAATACAGTTTTGGAAAGAGGCCCTTCGGCCCAACTCGTACCCGCACTCCTAGATCCCTCGGCTCCACACATTCCCCCAGCGCCCCACCATTCACAGTGAAGATCCTGCCCTGGTTTGACTTCCTAAACTGCTACACCCTCCCAAGCCGCAAAAAATGTGAAACCACCCCCATCTGGCTCCCTGCCCCTTACCCCTGCCGCCTCCTGCTCCTTACCCCTTTTGCTCCCTCCGTCTGTCTCTCTCTCTCTGTTTCTCCCTCTCTATCTTCCTCTCTCTATCTCACTCTCTCTTGATCTATCTCTATCTCTCTCTCCATCTCTGTCCCCCTCCCTCTGTCCCTCTCTCTATGTCACTATCTCTCCCTCACTTTACCCCTTCCCACTCTCTCTCTCCCTCTCCCTGTTTTGTTTTGCACTGTCTCTGTGTGTCTCTCTCTCACTCTCTTTCCCTCTCTGTCTTTCTCTCCTTCTTTCTCCCTCTCCCACTGTTTCTCTCTCCCACTCTGTCTCTCACTGTCGCTGTCTGTCTGTCTCTCTCTCTCTCTCTGTCTGTCTCCCTCTCACTGTTTCTCTCTATTCTCTCTCTCTCTCACTGTCTGTCTCACTCTCTCTCCCTCTCTCTCCGTCTCTTTCTCTCTGTCTGTCTCTCTCTGTCTATCTCTGTCTCTGTGTCCCTCTCTCTCTCTCTTTACCCCTCCCCACTCTCTCTCTCTCTCTATCTGTCTCTCTTTGTTTCTATCTGTTTCTCTCTCTCCCTCTCTCTGTCTTTATCTCTCACTCTCTCTGCCTCTCTTTCTCTCTCTCTCTTTCGCTCTCTGTCTCCATCTTGCTCTGTCTGTCTGTCTCTTTCTCTCTCTCTGCCCCTCTGACTCTCTCTCTCACTCTGTGTGTGACTCTCTCTCTCTCCCACTGTCTGTCTCTCCCACTATCTCTCTCTCTCTCTCTCTTTGCCTCTGTCACTCTCTCTGTCTGACTGTCTCTCACTCTCTCTTCCTCTTTGTCAGTCTTTCTTTCTCTCTCTCTCCCTGTCTCTCTCTTCCCCTCAGTCTCTCGGTGTCTCTCGCCCTCTATCTCATTCTCTGTCACCCTCTCTCCCTCTCACTCTCTCCTCTCTTTCTCTCTCTCTCTGTCTGTCTCTGTCCCTCTCTCTGTCTGTCCCTCTCTATCTCTGTTTCTCTCTCTCTCTGTCTCATTCACTCTCCCTCTATTTCTCAATTCAATTTTAAAATTCTCTCTCTCTCATTCTGTCTCTCTCTCTATCACTCTCTGTCTGTCTGTCTGTCTGTCTGTCTGTCTGTCTCCCTCTCTGCCTGTCACCAAACTGTTGCAGCAGTGGGGACTGACTGTCTCCAGTGACTGTCGGACATTTATTTCTTTTTCTGCCGAAATGGCTGTGTGCTGGGACGGCTCTATTGTTCGGCCCGCCCCATCTTTGTCATTGAGTCATATAGAGTGATACAGCGTTGGAAACCAGCCCTTCGGCCCAACTCATACCCGCACTCCTAGATCCCTCGGCTCCACACATTCCCACAGTCCCCCGCCATTCACAGTGAAGACCCTGCCCTGATTTGACTTTCAAAACTGCAGCACGCTTGCCACCCCAATGTGAACCCATCCCCACCTGGCTCCCTGCCCCCTCCTGCTCCTTACCCCAATTTGCCCCCTCCCTTGTCTGTCTCTCTCTATCCCTCTCTATCTTCCACTGTCTATCCCTCTCTCTCTGTCTCTCACTCTCTCTCGATCAGTCTCTGTCTCTCTCTACCTCTCTGTCTCTCTCTCTTTCCCCTATCTCTCTCTCTCTCTCTCCTCTCTCTCTCTCTCTCTCTGTCCTTCTCTTTCCCTTTCTTTCCCCGTCCCCAATCTCTCTCCTGTTTTTTTCTCTCTCTTTCTCTCTGTGTCTCTCTCTCACTCTCTTTCTCTTGCTCCCTGTCTCGCTCTCTGTCTTTCTCTCCTTCCCTTTTTCTCTGTCTCCCTCCCGCTCTGTCTCTCACTCTGTCTGTCTCTCCCTGTCTCGCGGTCTCACTCTCTGTACCTCTCTCTTTCTGTCCCTCTCTCTCTGTCCCCCTGTCACTCACTCTCTGTCTCACTCCCCATCTCACTCTCTCTGTCTCATTCTCTCTCTGCCTGCGTGTCTCTCTCATCTCTCTGTCCCTCTCTCTCTCTATAACCCTCCCCACTCTCTCGCTCTCTCTCCGCCTCTCTTTCTCTCGGTCTCTCTCTGTCTGTCTCACTCTCTCTCTCTCTGCCTGTCTCTCGGTCTCTCTCTATATGTCTCACTCTGTCTGTCTGTCTGTGTCTGTCACTCTCTCTCGTTATCTTTCTCTCTCTCCCTCTCTATCTGTCTCTCTCTCTCCTCTCTCTCTGTTTCTCCCCCTCTCTCTACCACTCTCTCTGTGTCTGTCTCTCTCACTCTCTCTGTGTCTGTGTGCATCTGTTTATCTGTCTGTCTGTGTCTCTGTCTGTCTGTCTCTCTCACTCTCTATGTCTCTGCCCGACTCTCTCTCTCTCTTTCTCGGTCTCTTTCTCTGTCTCCCCCTCTCTCTCCCACTGGGTCTCTTTCTGTCTCGCTCTCTCTATCTCATTCCTGCTCTCGTTCTCTCTCTCTGTCTGGCTCTCTCTCTGTCTCTCGATCTATCTATGTCTCACTCTCTCTCTCTCTCTGTCCCTGTCCCTCTCCGTCTGTCTGTCTCTCTCTGTCTCTCTATCTCTCTCCCTCTCTGTCTGTCTTTCTCTCCCTGTCTCTCTGTCTCACTCTGTCTCTCTCTCTGTACCTCCCTCTCTCCCCCTCTGTCACTCACTCTCTGTCTCTCTCCCCCCATCTCACTCTCTCCGTCTCACTCTCTCGATCTATCTATGTCGCTGTCTCTCTCTCTGCCTGCGTGTCTCTCTCTCTGTCTCACTCTATCTCTGTCTTTCTCAATTCAATTTAAAAAACTTTCTCTCTCTCTTTCTCTCCCTGTATTTCTCTCTCTATCTCATTCCCTCTCCCTTTCTCTGTCTGCGACTCACTCTGTCTCTGTGTCTGTCACCAAACTGTTACATCAGTGGGGTGTGACTGAAACGGCCGAGTGCTGGGACGGATGTGTTGTTCGGCCGCCCCGGTGCTGCAGCAGTTTGCTGGGGGTCGGGCTCGTACCCCAGTCCCTACCTTGGTCTTTAGCATTGACTTCCCTCATCAGAGAAACGTTGTGTGGAGATGGAGAGGTAGAGACTGGATTGAATGCAGATAGATAGACAGATGTCCATGCCACATAAGTTTGAATCGTGCGGTTGCAGGTGTCAGCATTCTTTCACGCTCCATGTGTTGGGGTCAGAAGGGTGGCAGGGGGAGCATGGAGTGGGCAGCAGGCGGACTTTCCTGGGCCTCACCGCTCGGTGTGTGTGGTGTGTGGTAGTTGTGTGTGTGTGTGGTGTGGTGTGTGTGTGGTGTGTGTGTGTGTGTGGGTGTGGTTGGGGGTGGGTGGGTGTGTGTGTGTGTGTGGTGTGTGTGGTGGGTGGATGGGTGTGTGTGTGTGGGGTGTGTGTGGGTGGGTGTGTGTGTGTGTGTGTGTGTGGTGTGTGTGTGGGGGTGTGTGTGGGTGTGTGTGTGTGTTGTGTGGGTGTGTGTGGTGTGATGTGTGTGTGTGGTGTGTGGGGTGTGTGTGGGGGTCGTGTGTGGTGTGTGTGTGTGTGTGTGTGTGTGTGTGTGTGGTGTGCGGTGGTGTGTGTGTGGTGTGGGTGTGTGTGTGTGTGTGGTGTTGTGGTGTGTGTGTGTGGTGTGTGTGTGTGGGGTGGGCTGTGTGTGTGTGTGTGTGGTGGGTGTGTGTGTGTTGTGTGTGTGTGGGGTGTGTGGTGTGTGTGTGTGGGTGGGTGTGTGTGGTGGTGGGGGGTGTGTGTGTGTGTGTGTGGTGTGGTGTGTGTGGGTGTGTGTGTGTGTGTGGGGTGGGGGGTGTGTGTGTGTGTGTGGGGTTGTGTGTGTGTGTGGGGGGGGTGTGTGTGTGGGTGTGTGTGTGTGTGTGTGTGGGGGTGTGTGTGTGGTGTGTGTGTGTGTGGTGGGGGGGGGGGGTGTGTGTGTGTGGGGTGTGTGTGGGTGTGTGTGTGTGTGTGTGTGTGTGTGTGTGTGTGTGTGTGTGTGTGGTGGGGGGGGGGTGTGTGTTGGGGGGGGGGTGTGTGTGGGGGTGTGTGTGTGTGTGTGGGTGTGGTGTGTGTGTGTGTGTGGTGGGGGGTGTGTGTGTGTGTGTGTGTGTGTGGCGTGTGTGTGTGTGTGGTGTGTGTGTGCTGTGTGTGGGGTGTGTGTTGTGTGTGTGTGGTGGTGTGGGGGGGTGTGTGTGTGTGTGTGTGTGTGTGGGTGTGTGTGTGTGTGTGTGTGTGTGGGGTGTGGTGTGTGGTGTGGGTGTGTGTGTGTGTGTGTGTGTGTGTGTGTGGTGTGGGGGGGGCGGGGTGGTGTGTGTTGTGTGTGTGTAGTGTGTGTGTGTGTGTGGTGGGTGGGTGTGGTGGGTGTGTGGTGTGTGTGTGTGTGTGTGTGTGGTGTGTGTGGGTGGGTGCAGGCCTCAGGCCTCAGCCCCTCACTCACTCTCACTCTCTCTCTCTCTCGCTCCGAATATTTATAAGGACTCGTTCTTTGTAAGAACCGCAATGGAATGGAATAAACGAGACAACAATATTGTCTAAAGATTTAAGAAGGAACCGCAGATGCTGGAAAATTGAAGGTAGACACAAAATGCTGGAGTAACTCAGCGGGTGAGGCAGCATCTATGGAGCGAAGGAGTAGCTGACGATTCGGGTCGAGACCCTTCTTCAGACTCAAGAACCATTTCCTTCGCTCCATAGATGCTGCCCCACAAGCTGAGTTTCTCCAGCATTTTTGTCTACCAGCAATAGAGTCAAATCACCTTCACTGGTCAATACACAACAGGTGCAGGAGGCCATTCGGCCCATCGAGCCATCGATCATGGCTGATCATCCCCAAACAGTACCCCGTTCATGCCTTCTCCCCGTATCCCCTTACTCAGAAAACTTTTGCAAGCCACTGTAGTTACATCCTCAAAAAATTCTATGATTCGTCAGACATGATTTACCTTTCATAAATCCATGCTGACTTTGTCCAATGATTTCACCACTTTCCAAATGTACTGCTATCCCATCTTTCATAACTGACTCCAGCATTTTCCCCACTACCGATGTTTCCCCACTACCGTCTGTAATTACCCGTTTTCTCTCGCCCTCCCTTTTTAAAAAGTGGGGTTACATTAGCTACCCTCCAATGCTCAGGAACTACTCCAGAATCTAAAGAGTTTTGAAAGATTATCACTAATTATCACTAATATAATTCCGTGCGGCACAGTGATGCAACGGTACAGCTGGTGCCTCACCGCCAGAGACCCAGGCTCGATCCTGACTGCGGGTGCTGTCTGTGTGGAGTTTGTACGTTCTCCCCTTGACCTGTGTGGGATTTTACTCCAGGAGCTCCGGTTTCCTCCGGTGTCCTCCAACATTTCAAACACGTTTGGGGTTGTAGATTAATCGGCCTCTGCAAAATTGTTAAATTGTCCCTAATGTGTGTAGGATAGTGCTAGTGTACTGGGTGGTCGCTGGTCGGCGTGGACTACGCGGGCCAAAAGACCCGTTTCCGCGCTGCATCTCAAAACTAAACTAAACCAAACAAGGGTCTCGACCCAAAATGTCCCCCCTTCCTTCTCTACACAAATAATGCCTGATCCTCTGAATTACTCCAGCACTTCGTGTCTATCTTCTCCACAGATATCTGTGGAATTCTCTGCCACAGAAGGTAGTTGAGGCCAGTTTGTTGGCCATATTTAAGAGGGAGTTGGATGTGGCCCTTGTGGCTGAAGGGATCAGGGGGTATGGAGAGAAGGCAGGTACAGGATACTGAGTTGGATGATCAGCCATGATCATATTGAATGGCGGTGCAGGCTCGAAGGGCCGAATGGCCTGCTCCTGCACCTAATTTCTATGTTTCTATGCGGCCTGACCATCTGAATTACTCCAACGCTTTGTGTCTATCTTCTCCACAGATGCTGCCTGACCTGCTGAATTACTCCAGCACTTTGTGTCTATCTTCTCCAAAGATGCTGCCTGACCCGCTGAATTACTCCAGCACTTTGTCATAGATTCATAGAGTGATACAGCGTTGGAAATAGGCAATTCGGCCCAACTTGTACCCACACTCCTAGATCCCTCGGCTCCACACATTCCCCCAGCGCCCCGCCATTCAGTGAAGACCCTGCCCTGGTTTGACTTCCTAAACTGCAACACCCTCCCCACCCCCAAACGATGTGACCTCCTCCCTGTGGCTCCCTGTCCCATACCCCTGCCGCCACCTCCTGCTCCTTACCACCCTTTGCTCCCTCCCCCCTCCTCCCCACCCCAAACAATGTGAACCCCCCACACCTGGCTCCCTACCCCCTTCCTGGGCCCATTTGACCCCTCCCCCCCCCCCCAGTTCCCTGCCCCCCATTCATCCACCTCGGCACCAAACCCGCTCCCCCTTGAATCCTCCCCCCTCCCTTTGCTCCCTGTTTCCCCGCCACTCACTTCACCCCCTTTCCACCTCCAGCCTCTCACCCCCCTCCTCCCCGCCCCCTCCCTCCCTCCCTCCCCGCACACTCTCTCTCTCTCTCTCTCTCTCTCTCACCAGGGTCCGGGGTCTCAGCGCCGTTTCATCTTCATCTTGTCCCCCACCCCTGGAGGACCGGCTCGGAGGACCACGGGCGCTCGGCTCACCCCGCCTGGAGGACCGGCCCGGAGGATCCATCCAAAGTCATATTTAAGTAACTAATAAAATTTAGATTTAGATTTAGAACATTAAACAGTAAAACAGTCAAACCAGACTAAAGTGCAGATGTGTCTGTGCGACGTGACCATCCGAGGGAGACAGTCCGTGGGGGTGGGGGGCACTCAGTAGGGCCGGTTTGGGAATGAAGCTGTTCCTGAATCTGGAGGTGCGGGCGTAGAAGGTCTTGTAGCGTCTGCCGGAAAGAAGTAGTTCAAACAGTCCATTACAAGGGTGTGAGGGGCCTTTGTGGATGCTGATGGCCTTCCTGAGGCACCGTGTGTGGTAGATGCCCCCCAAGGCTGGTAGCCGTGCCCCAATAATCTTCTACAACCTGTGGACGACACGCTGAAGAGCTCTCTTCTCCGCCTCCATGCAGCTGAGATACCACACAGAGAAGCCATACGTTAATATGCTCACTATCGTGCAGCGGTAGAAGGTTGTCAGCAGCTGTTGGGTCAGACCAGTCCTTTTCAATGTTCTCAGGAAGAACAGTCGATGCTGTGCCTTCTTGACCAGCGCAGCTGTGTTGGTGGACCATGTGAGGTCCTCTGAGATGTGTGTGCCCAGAATCCTAAAGCTGGACACTCTCTCCACACTGTCCCCGTAGATGGAAATTAGGGCGTATTCCCCATTATGTGTCCTGAAGTCGATAATCAGCTCTTTGGTCTTGGAGGTGTTTAGGGACAAGTTGCTACGTGAGCACCAGTCCACCAGGTACTGCACCTCCGCTCTGTAGTTTGTTTCATCACCTTTGGTGATCAGCCCGATCACCGTTGTCCCAAATCAAGGTCTTCTGGCTCTTAAGACTGGGTAAATGACTATGTATTTACCCTATCATTTCCCCTCGAGATCTGAAGCTTGGTGTTCAATCAATATTTATTTAAAACAAAAGAAATTAACAGAATTAAGACATGGTTTTCACTTTAAGAAAATAATGGCTAAGTGCATGCACCAGTAGCACACTGAGGATGCTGAAGCTGTGAAGGGTTACGAACCAAAACAAAATTTCATGATATTAAAGTGATGAGTGGAAAGGATTGGGGTTGTCAAAGATTTGGGAGGTAAGTCAGTCTCAGCCTATCCCATGACAGAAGAGGGAGGAGTTGGACTGTCAGATGGCCACAGGGAAGAAGGATCTCCTGTGGTGTTCTGTGCTGCATTTTGGTGGAATCACACTGTTGCTGAAGGTGCTGCTCAGGTTGACCAGTGTGTCATGGACAGGGTGAGGTGTATTGTTCAAGATGCTCCGCAGTTTGAGGAGCATCCTCCACGCCAAGACCACCTTACATGAATTAAACTAGGCCCCAGGACGGAGCCAGCTTTCCTGATGAGTTTGTGAATCCTATTGGCATCCACAGCCTTCGCCCTGCTGCCCCAGCACACGACAGCAAAGAAGAAGTCACTGGCCACCCACCGACTGGTAGAACATTTGCAGCATCTTACTGCAGACTTAGAAGTAGCTGAGCCTTCTCAAAACTTACAGCCGGCTCTGTCTGTCCCTTGTACTGGGACTCTGCGTTCCTGGACCAGTCCAGTTTACTGGCCTGGTACACGCCAAACAATTTGTACTCCCTGGTAAACTGCTCATCCACATTATTAATGGAGACAGGGGACTGGGATGTTCCTCTTCTCCTAAAGTCTACCACCAACTCATCATTCCTACTCTGCCATTTAATCATGGCTGTTCTATCTCTCCCTCCTAACCCCATTCTCCCGTCTTGTCCCCATAACCTCTGACACATGTACTAATAAAAAAATCTATATATCTCTGCCTTAAAAATATCCACTGGCACGGCCTCTACACCCTTCTTTGGCAAATAATTCTGCAGATTCACGACCCTCTGACTAATAAAATTTCTCCTCAACTCCTTCCCAAAATAACTACCTTTAGTTCTGAGGCAATGTCCTCTAGTCCTAGACTCTCCCACAAATGGAAACACCTTTGCCACATCCACTCTATCCAAACCTTTCAGTATTTTATATGTTTCAATGAGGTCCCCCCTCATTATTCTAAACTCGAGCGAGTACAGGTCCAGTGCTGACAAACACTCATCAAAGACTAACCTACTCATTCCTGGGATCATTTCGTGTGAACCTCCTTCGGATCCTCTACAGAGCCAGCACATCCTTCCTCAGATTTGGTGCCCTGAATTGCTCACAATATTCCAAACTTGGCCTTACCAGCGCCTTAGAGCCTCAGCTTCACATCCCTGTTTTTGTATACAAGCCCTCTTGAAATAAATGCTAGCATTGAGTTTGCTTTATTTACTACTGATTCGATTTGCAGATGAATTTTTTGGGAATCCTGCACCAATACTCTCAAGTCCCATTGCATCTCCGATTTCAGGATTTTCACCCTATTTAGAAAATAGTTTCCTCCTTTATTCCTACTACAAAAATGCGTGACTCCACACTTTGCGACACTATGTCGCATCTGCCATTTCTCTGCCCAATCTCCTCAAAGAAGGAAGGGGTGGGAGAAGGAGAAGGAGGGAGGAGACGGTGGGGAGGGTGGGGGGGGGAGAAGGAGGGGGGAGAAGGAAGGGGAGAAAGAGGGGAAGGAAGGGGAGGAGAAGGATGGGGGAGAAGGAGGCGACAGAAGGAGGGGGAGAAGGAGGGAGGGGAGACGGAGGGGGGAGAGAAGGAGGGGGGAAAAAGGGGGGTGAGGGAGAAGGAGTGAGAGAAGGAGGGGGTGGAGGAGGTGGGGAAGGAGGGGGTAGAAGACGGAGTTGGAGAAGAAGGGGAGTGGGAAGGAGGGGAGAAGGGGGAGAGAAGGAGGGGGAGGAATGGAGAAGGAGGGGGAGGAGTGGAGAAGGAGGGGGAGTAGGACGCGGAGCGAAGGAGCGGGAGAAGGGGTGAGAGAAGGAGGGGGTTGAGACGGAGGGGGAGAAGAAAGGGAGACATGGATGGGAAGAGGAGAAGGAGGAGGAGAGGGTAGCACGATGGTGGAGCAGGAGAGGGGGGATCTTCTTTCGCGTCCGTCTTCCATGTTTCAAATGTTGACATCGCTGTGATCGTCCATCCTGAAAAGGACGCAAGTTTCCGGCAACAATCGGAGGGCGCCGTCACTTGTCGCAATAGATGATGGTGGTAGCAAAATTAGTCCGGGATACTTCCAGTTTTCAACCCCGCTATGTAGACGCTTCTGCTATGGGGCCGGAGGGTAGGAGGAGTGGCTGAGATGGAGGTGAAGTAGTGGGGGGGCGGGGGGGGGGGGGGCAGGAGCGGGGAGCTGGTTGTAGGGGGGAAGAGTGGGTGGCGGATGGGGCAAGCAGGGTGTTGTGGGCAGGAGACGGGAGCAGGAGGGGGGAGGGGGCAGAGTGGGTGGCAGGAGGGGGGAGCAGGAGGAGACTGATGGTTGATCAGGAGAATTATAAAGAAGGGGGTAGAATACGGGGGGTTAAACGGAGAGAGAAAGCAGTGGAGAAAGGATTTGGAGAGGAGGGGGAGAATGGAATGAAGCAAATATTAGGGAGAATGGGACGTCATATATTTCTGCTCAAATGTTTAATGATCCGAGAGGAAGTCTGGAATTGCCGAGTTTATTGATTTCAGCATATATTAGCAACCTGGACATCCACAAACCTTACACGTTTTAAACTTTAATAAACTATTTACATTAGATTCACAGATGATAGACAATAGAGAATGGATAATAGGTGCAGAAGTAGGCCATTTGTCCATTCGAGCCAGCACATCCATTCAATGTGATCATGGTTGATCATCCCCAATCAGTACCCCATTCCTGTCTTCTCCCTGTATCCCCTGACGCCGCTATTTTTAAGAGCACTATCTAGCTCTCTCTTGAAAGCATCCAGAGAACCTGCCTCCAAAAGTGTTTCCTCGTCTCCGTTCTAAATGGCTTACTCCTTATTCTTAAACTGTGGCCCCCTGGTTCTGGTCTCCCCCAACACCGGGAACATAATTCCTGCCTCTGCCGTGTTCAAGCCCATAACAATCTTATATGTTTCAATGAGATCCCCTCTCAGCCTCTCATGATAAACCAGTAACAGACATTGCTGTGTGAATGAACAGTTTGAACAACTCTGCTGTTGTCACCATCAATCCGCAGCAGGAGCGGTGCCGCTGATGATGACGTCACATCCGGGATCCTGCGGGCGCCGTTGCAATTCCCCTGTCCCCCACTGGAGGGCAGCACCGGGTATCCCGCATCAGCAGCAGCGCCGCGTATCCGGGCCACGTGACAGCAGGCAGGGCCGCCTCTGACGTCACAGCTCGCCCGACCCGGGGAGCATCAGGGTTCAAATCCGGAGCGCGGCCGTTTAAAGGGGAGGGCGGCCGTTCAAAGGGGAGGCCGAGGAATCGGCCAACAATATTCCTTTCCTCAGGGCGGTGACGTTTGCACCCACAGATGTTCACATGACCACTCTCAGTCTGAGTCTGGCTTCCTGCAGCGATCTCAGTTCCTTCTTCCCGGTCGGATTGATCTTATTTGCCCCCAGCCTGAAACAAGTTCATGAATATAGAGGAAATAAATAGTTTCAATACCAGGGACTGGTGTTAATATTTCAACAACACTTACAGAACAAAATCACAGGAGAAACCCGCGTATCCCCTGATATCTTATCATATCAAATATTAACATAAACACTCACCTGATCCGCTCCAGTCTCGGGAGGGTCAGTATGAGGCGGCGGAGAGCGGGGACGGATCGGTCTGTGAGGGTGTTGTTTGTCAGCTCCAGCTCCGTCAGTGAGGGGTTTGTACTGAGAGTGGAGGCGAGATCCTCGGCTCCAGAATCTGTGAGACCGACATTGTTCAGCCTGGAGATGACAGTAAGTGAGGGTGAGGGACACACTGAGGCAGGAGACGGTGCAAATCCCCAGTGTTTATCAGTGACACAATTACATATCATATTAAGGCACAGTGTCTGACACCCAGTGACTGTAAACACAATCTATCACAGTCTGGGACTTACCACAGTCTCTGTATTTTACAGTCCGGGCTTCTCAGAGCAGCAGACACCAGTTTCACTCCAGAATCTCCCAGACTGTTAGCACCCAGCCAAAGCTCTGTCAGTGAGGGGTTTGTACTGAGAGCGGAAGCGAGATCCTCGGCTCCAGAATATGTGAGACCGACACTGTTCAGCCTGGAGATGAGAGAGAGTGAGGGTGAGGGACAAAGAGAGACTGGAGACGGTGCAAATCCCCAGTGTTTATCAGTGACACAATTACTGATCATATTAATGTTCAGTGTCAGACACCCAGTGACTGTACACACAATCTCTCACAGTATGGGACTTACCCCAGTATGTGTATTTTACAGTCCGGATTCCTCAGAGCCGCAGACACCAGTTTCACTCCTGAATCTCCCAGGTCGTTGAACCCCAATCTAAACACAAACAGATAGAGGAAGAAACAAACTGATACAAACCCCGGGCTGGGATAACTTCTCCCAAACTTATATTTCTGGAAAGCAACTGAGCACATTATTGAATAAATCTCTGTCGTTGTGGTCTTTGGTGACTTTCACCATTTATTCGCTTCCTTGACGACTGGAAAATATTCCCCGTGCAGAGTACGGCTGCAACACACCTGACCCGGGGGAGGAGGGAATGAGTCGATCAACGGCGACCCGGGGGAGGGTGGGACGGAATCGACCAACGGCGACCCGCAGAAGGGTAAAATAGGATGGGTGCCCTACGTGCAACAGCAACAACCGGCCCAATAGAAGGGGAGCTGGACGGAAGAACAAAGTAGTGAAACATTTTACAGTTCAATTTTAGCATCAAATGGACAGTTACCTCAATTCCTGACACTTGTGCAGAGCCGGTCCCAGCCGCTGGAGACCTTCACACTGAATGCGGCAGTCTTTCAGATCGAGGTGTTTGATTGTATCACAGGGCCTGATGGCATGATACAGGACCGCACAGTCAATTGGGGTCAGTCCCAGTCCACGAAATGAAAGTGTCCCCACAGATTCCAGTGTCTCCTTAGCCATTGCAGGATTCTGAGACTCATACAGGTAGTGCAGCGTGTTCAGGAGCCTCCTTTTACCAAACTCACTCCCCGCATTTCTAATCTGACGTTGAAACTCCTCCTTCACCCAGTCAATCACTCGGCAGGTTGTTTGATTAGGAAATGGATCAAGAAACTCTTCCAGGACCCGAGCTGACCGTGGGGAGGAGAGACCAGCGACAAAACGGAGAAATACTTCAAATCGCCCGTCTGTCGTGCTGTGGGCTTCAGACAGGAGTTTCAGGATGTTACTGGGATCTGCAGTGAGGAATTGTGCGAGTGCGGCTACAAACTCTTGGATGGTGAGGTGCGGGAAGGTGTACACCACGCTCCGGGCTGAATCCTCTCTCTCCAAAAGTTCCATCAGGAACCCGGACAGGAACTGGGAAGGCTGTAGATTGTATTTGATCAAATCTTCATCTGTGAACACAATGTTCTTCTCGGCCACTCCAGTGAAGGCCATCTGACCAAGCCTCAGTAACACCTCACGGGGGCTCTCAATCTCACGGCCGTGGTTTTTCAGGATGTTGTAAATAAAGCAGCAATAGAGTTGGGTGATGGTCTTGGGAACTCGCTGCGGGTCCCGGTGTGTGTGCGTGAAGAAGGGGCCGAGTGTCAGGCCGAGGATCCAGCAGTAGGAGGGGTTGTAGCTCATGGTGTACAGGATCTCGTTCTCCTTCACGTGTTTGAAAACAGCTGCTGCCACCGTCTGATCTTCAAAATACCTGATGAAATATTCCTTCCGTTCCTCACCAACAAATCCCAGGATTTCTGCCCAGACACTTATATCTGCCTTTTCCAATAAATATAACGAAGTGGGGCGGGTGGTCACCAGCACTGAACACCCTGGGAGCAGCTTGTGCTGGATTAAACTGTATACAATGTCAGACACTTTGCAACGGACATCGGGATCTGGGCACTTGTGCTGCAGTTCTGTGCAATTGTCGGCAAAATCGATCCTGCCCTTAAATTCATCCAGACCGTCGAATATAAACAGCAATCCCTCTGGGATCTTCCACAGATGTTCCAGTGCGCTCCTCAAGTAAGGATAGAAAACTAGTATCAGGTTCGACAGGTTTATTGAACAATTAAGCGTGTTTAAATCCCGGAATTTGAAACTGAATACAAACTGGAAGTTTTGGTATATTTTCCCCGTGGCCCAGTCATGAACAATCTTTTGCACCATTGTTGTTTTTCCGATCCCCGCGACTCCGGCCACTGATGCTGAACTCCCAGATCCGGGTTTACTCCGGGAAAAGCTGCTGTGGAACAATTGATCAGTCTTTATTTTTTCCAGTTCTCTGCGGAGACATTTATCTCTCCATTCTTCATGGTCCCGGCCTCTTGCCAGCAGCTCATGTTCCATCAGTGTCCGATCTCGAACAGAGGAGATGATTGTGAGCTCAGCGTATCGATGAAGCAGCATGAAAATCTTAACCTTGTCCTTCATCAGGATCGTGTTCACTCTCAGCTTTTCAGTCTGAGCTCGCAGAGTCTCCTTGTGTTTCTGTTGAACATCTTGCACGGAACAGGCGGAAATTTTCACAATGTTAGATGTCTCAACTCAAAACTCAACATTCAAGAATACAAGAATGAGTTCAATGCCCTTCAATTAAATCAATCTACAGATGTGGGGAAAAGAGGTGTGAAGTCAAGGTCGACAGTGTAGAGAGAGGGAGTGAGGAGAGAGAAACATGGTTACAGGGGAGGGTAAGGAGGGCAGGGGAAAAAGAGGAAGAGTGATGTACAGGAGGGACAGTGCATGGCAGTAGTAGTGGGAGGAGGTTGTCACTCGGAGGTGAGAGTGTAGCGTCAAAGAGAGGGGAGTATGGGGAAACTGAAATGGGGTGGAGTGGGTTAGAGTGAGAGGGAGGAGATGATAGGGCGAAGAAGGGAAGAACGCAAGGGAAAGGTTGATGCTCATATTTGATGCGTGTGTTGAATATTGATTCCAGAAGGTTGCCGCTCACCTTACTGGGAGATGACGTGCTCAGTCATGATTCCTGCCTGGTTTGTTTGGTGGACGAAGTCAGATGGGACAGGGCGGGACTGAGATGGAGAACTAACAGGAGAGTCAATTGTTCAGAGTTCCCCTTGAAAACTGAACTCAGCTTCCTCTGGAAACACATTTTGGGTCCCTGCACGGTAGGAAGAGAAGTGGAGAAAGGGCATATGCGCAATGGGGAACTGACATTAAACATGGAATAGCTGCTGGAGATGGAAGGACGGACCAGGGAGTCACGAAGGAAGCAATCCATTCAAAAGGCTGAAAATGGAGGTCAATATTTTAGATTGATGTTGGGATTTGTTACGAGTTGCTAAAAAAAAACCGTAAACATTTTGTTTTTTGTAGAAAATGTGCATCCCTTATTCAGCCAATATAGGGATTTCGGCAGCTGACACAGTTCCATGAGCAGTAGCGGATAGGCAATTAAGTAGCCAACGGCAATTATTTAAAATGTAGAAAGAAAAAAATTGCAGCTGCTCGTTTACAAAAAAAGACAACGTTCTGGAGTAATTCTGCAGGCCCACCAGCATTTCTGAAGTACGTGGACAAGTGACATTTCGAGTCAGGAATCTTCTTCACACTGAATAGTACACATGTACGAAATCTATATTCGGGTGAAAAATGTCCATAAATGAAATTGGACAGGAAAAGTAGAAGTGAAATAGATGGGGAGTAGTTATTAAACATACAGCTCAATATACTCCCGGACAAATGAGGAAGATGCCATCTCCAGACATTACTTAGAAACAGGAAAACTGGAAGCAGAGTCCTGGCGGCATTCGTTGTTATTCTGTGTCACACATTTGAGGACATATCAGGTAAAACAAGTCCTGCTGTAAGATTCAGTTTTGCAATCTGTGTCATACTTTCCTTGTCCCATTTTACCTGCATTATATACCCTGCTCTACCCTTGTTACCGGAGAGTTTTGTTTTCCAGCACATTCAGTCATAATGAACCCTTCCAAACTTGTGAGTCCGTGGACAGACCTGCACCCGGATCTGTTTGACCGCCACTATGTGCCCACTGCTGTATGTCCAAATCCCGCCCGGAACTACACATTTAATTAACCGCACTATCCGCTGTAGATTTCTCTAAACCTCCCCATCATCCCCATCCCAACCCCACAACACTCGGCACCTCGACACTAATTTCGGGCTCGTGTACTTCTCTCATTAGCGTGACACATCACTCGTGTGTATGTACTTCAATTTTTGAGGACAGAGATCAGCATTTTGTCACCAACTCTGAATCCTGATGCACATCTCAGAAATCAAACTGTTCATCCTTGGATTTGTTTGCATCAAGGATGTGTAGGTATGATGGAACTTGAAACAATTTTCTGTTTGATGAATGAAGAGCTGACCTAGGGTATTACATGCACTAGCAAATCGACTGAAGTAACCTGTTATTGATATTTAGTGAGCAACCATTCTGTCGACACGTGACACAGGAAATGCAGCTCTGCAGTGACTGAGGGAACTAAAACGAGGATTTAACATCAGGATTACTTTGGATTTATAAGGTGACACTCAGACTGCATTTGGAGCATTGAGAGAAATGTTAGGCCCCAAATGTCAGGAAGGATGCGCGGGCGCTGAAGAGGACCCAGAGGAGATGTACGAGAATGATCCCAGGAATAAGTTGGTTAACATATGATGAGCATTTGACGGCACTGCGTCTCTACTCCTGAAGGGTTTTCACCCTCTTCACCAGAGGGCTATAAATCTGCGGAATTCGTTGCCGCATGAGGCTGTGGAGGCCGTGGATGGATGATTTTAAGGCAGAGATTATCTATCTCTTTTTGATTAGAACGGGTGTGTGAGGTTATGGGGAGAAGGCAAGTGGATGGGTATGAGAGGGAAGGATAGATCAGCCATGATTGAACGGCTGAGTAGACTTAGTGTTAAAGAAGGAACTGCAGATGCTGGAAAATCGAGGGTACACAAAAGGCTGTAGAAACTCAGCGGGTGCAGCAGCATCTAAGGAGCGAAAGAGAAAGGCGACGTTTCGGGTCGAGACCCTTCTTCAGACTGGTTAGGGATCTGAGTAGACTTGTTGGCCGAATGGCCCAATTCCGCTCCTCTCACTTACGAATGTGTTACGGAGTTACATGATGGCTGTTATGTATTTCTGGATGAAGGAATTGCTCGATATCTCCTTCCTCCATCCGATCCCTGGCCTCAACTACTTTACCTCTGGTGGGGGGATCGCAGGCACAGGTCTCCAAGCAATGCGACTCCTCTGCTCAACTGTTTCTTTCCAATGACGTCTGCTGAAATCACTCATCACCAAATCATTTGATTCACCAGCTGATTAATATTTTACATCACAGCACTAACGTATGTCTGATCATCCTCTGCAGTTCATTTCGAAGGAAAAGGAATGTCAGAGAAGTAGGATGTTATAATAGGTGCATTGACAAGTGCCCAGGACACGCAAGTGTCTGTTAGAGTGAAGGGCAAGGCAGGTGAGCACAAGGAAGCTTGGATGAGTAGGTCTATGAGGCTCTGATCAAGAGTACGATGGAAGTATGGGGTTGGTATAAGTAGCTGGGATCAAATCTATCCCTGGAGATCAGGAGAGTATAAAGGGGACAGGCAATAGCGCTTGCAGATAGCATTAAGGAATATTCCAAGCGAATTTCGAGGTACGTAAAGGGAAAAAAACAGAGAGAGCAGAGAACCCCTCAAGAATCAATCTCTGTGGGGAGAGACAGGAGAAGGGCAAGGTCCTCAAGGAGTATTTCTCTTCTTTTGTTACCATGAAGGACATGATGAGCGGTAAAAGGCGCAGTAAATCGAAGTGTCTTGAGAACAGTCTGTATTATGGTAGAAGGGGTGATGGAGGTCCAGATGCGCATGAAGGTAGACACATCTTCCAGGCCTGATTTAAATAGAAGGCTACAGGGGAAATTGCAAGTGTATTGGCTGAGATTTGTAGGTTTTTGTTAAAAAAACAGATGAGGCACCATAAGAGTGGAGGGTGGCAAATGTTTTGACTCGATTCAGGAAGGTGGTTGGAAAGTTACTAGATAGTATTCTGTGGCAGAAGATATTCTTGTACTTAGCGATATCCAGCATGGTTTTGAACGTGGGATATTGTGCCTCACGAATCTGATTGAGTTTTTTGAAGACGTGAACAAAAGGTTGATGATCGCAGAGCTGTAGACGACATGGATTTGTAGGGCATGTAACTCGGGTTCACCAGGTTAATTCCGGGGATGGCGGGACTGACATACAGTGTGTGTATGATGGAATAATGGATCGACTGGACTTATGCTCACTGGAATTGAATCTTATAGAAATACATACAGATCTTTATGGATTGGACAGGCTAGATACAGGAAAAATGTTCCAGATGTTGGGGGAGTGCAGAACTTGAGGCGTTACAGTTTAAGAATAAGGGGTCGGTCATTTAGGACTGAGTTGAGGATAAACCTTTTCACCCAGAAAGTTGTGAATCTGTGGAAATCTCTGCCATAAAGCAGTGGAGGCCAATTCACTGGTTGCATTCACGAGAGAGTTAGATATCGCTCGTAGGGCTAATAGAATCAAGAGATATGCGTTGAGAGCAGGAATGGACTACTGATTTTGGCTGATCATTCATGATCCTACTGAATGGCGGTGCTGGCTGGAAGGGCTGAATGGCTTAAGCCTGTACCTATTTTCTATGTTTCTATTTTAGCAAGGTATTTGGCAATGTTCCGCATGGTAGGCTGCTCTGGAAGGTTAGATCGCATGAGATTCGAGGAGAGATAGCTAAATGAATAAAACATTGGTTTCATGGAAGAAGAGGGTGACGGCGGAAGGTTGCACTGCGGACTGGGGGCCTGTAACTGGTGGTAGCTGTCATCCACATCAACGATTTGGATGAGATGGTACGGGCACGGCTAGCAAGCTTGTAGATGACACAAACATAGGTGGTATTTTACATAATGAAGAACGTTGTTAAAAATGCAACAGGGTCTTGATCGGCTAGGCTGAGGAATGGTTGATGTAATTTAATACAGATAAATGTCAGGTGTTGCATTTTGGGAGAACAAACATGGGCAGAACCTACACAGTGAACGGAAGGGCTCTGGTGAGTGTTGTAGAGCAGAGGGATCGAGGAGTACGGGTACATAGTTTGTTGAAACTGGCATCACGTAAATAGAATGGTCAACAAGGCTTGGCTCATTAGCCTTCATTAGTCCGATCATTAAGTATCGAAGTTGGGAGGTCATGTTGCAGTTATATAAGACGTTGTTGAGGCCACATGTAGAGGATTGTTTCCAGTTTTCAGTTTCCAACGTTATAGGAAAGATGTTGTCAAGCTGGAAATGGTGCAGATAACATTTACGAGGACGTTGCGGCGACTCGAGTACCTGGGTCAGAGCTCCCGTGGATTTTGAAGCAACAGCAACAAAGAGAAGCAGGAGAAAAAAATGATTGGCTCTAGCCCGAGTGGGAGGAGAGTTAGAAGTGAGTCAGAGGGGGGAAACAGTTGAAAAGGAGAGACAAAGCACAGGCAGACTTTACTCAGAGCTCCCGTGGATTCTGAAGCAACAGCAACAAAGAGAAGCAGGAGGATTGGCTCTAGCCCGAGTGGGAGGGGAGTTAGAAGCGTGTCAGAGGGGGGGAAACTGTTTAAAACTGAGGAATGTGGTTTGTAAATTCGTAAATTAGGCTATTTATTAGTCAATATAAGCAAGACGGCTCTTAGGGAGCGGCATTATGAGGGAAGTGCCCTGTGAGAAAAGTGTGAGTTTGGCTCGAGAGTCTTCGGCGAGGAGGCTGAGGAGAGGAGGCTACGTAAAACGCTGGAGCGGGAGAGACGAAAGAAGGAGATGTCAAGCAAGCTGATGCAGTGTGATGCTTCCAGTATGTGGGAGGTCAAGGACACTGCTGGTGCCTCCGGCTGCTACAAATGTGAGAAGTGCATCCAGGTACAGCTCCTGAAGGACCGTGTTGGGTAATTGGAGAAGCGTGGATGTCATCAGGTTCGTCCGAGAAACGGAGTCGTTCCTCGACAAGTCCTACAGTAAGATTGATACAACTAGGGTACTGGAAGGGAAAAAGTGGTTGACAGTGAGAAAGGGAGGGAAACATGGAATGCAAAGGCCCCCGGGTGTTCTACCTCTTGTGAACAGGTTCACTCACTTAGCAGCTGTCGGGACAGAAGACGTTAAAACACTGCGCGGAGCACTGGATTGCGAAGGGGCCGACGTCAGGCAACGCCATTGTAGTTGGAGAGTTACGGACAGGGGGTTTCTGCGGCAACAGACGGGATTCGAGGATGGTGTGCTGCCTTCCTGGTGCCAGGATCCAGGATGTCACGGACAGAGTGCAGAAAATCCTCAAGGGCAAAGGTGAACAGCCGGAAGTGGTAGTGCTTGTCGGCACAAACGATGTCAGAAAGAACGGGATGAATATTCTGCAGCGTGAATTTAGATAGCTCAGAAAAATTCTGAAAAGCAGGACCTCCAGGGTTGTTATCTCCGGTTTGCTTCCAGTTCCTCGTGCTGACGAGAGCAAGAACAGGGAGATACGGGACCTGAATGTGTGGCTGAGGACCTGGTGCAGGGGGCAGGGATTTAGATTCATAAATCACTGGGATCTGTTTTGGAGTAAGGGGGAACTGTACAGAAGGGACGGATTGCTTCTTAACAGGTGGGAGACCAGCATTCTGGGAGGCAGGTTTGCCACTGCTACACGGGTGGTTTATAACTGAATAAGGAGGGTGGGGTATCAAATGGGATAGTCCAAGATGGAGTTAAAGGGATAGAAAGTAAAGGGATGGTTAATGAGCCCCATAATTAACGGGAAAGGAAGCTCACAAAGGGATAGAAGAGTATGGCCAAGTGTAATAGACATCGATGTGAAAGGTGAGAAGCGTAAGGAATTAAAAGTATTGTATATGAATGCGTGAAGTTTAAGAAGTAAAGTAGATGAGCTTGAGACTCAGTTGGAGGATGGTAGATATTACATTGTGGGGATTACTGAGACGCGGCTGCAGGAGGATCGAGCCTGGGAAATTAAAATTCAGGGTTATACATCCTATAGAAAGGACAGGCAGGTGGGCAGAGGAGAGGGGTTAGCTCTGTTGGTGAAGGAGGGACTGACGAGGTAGAGTCACTGTGGATTAAGTTGAGGAATTGTAAAGACAAGAAGACACTAATTGGTGTTCCTTACAAACCCCCAAATAGTAGCCCGGATGTAGGGTGTACGTTGCAGCGGGATTTAAAACTGGCATGTAACAAAGTTAAGGCCACTGTGGTGATCGGGGATTTCAATATACAGGTAGACTGGGAAAATCAGGTTGGTTCAGGACCCCAAGAAAGGGAGTTTGTAGAATGCCTCCGAGATGGATTCTTATAGCAGCTTGTAATGGAGGCGACCAGAGAAAAGGCGATTCTGGATTTAGTGTTGTCCAATGAACCAGATATGATGAGCGAACTGGAGGTAAAGGGACCGCTTGGAGGTAGTGATCATAATATGATTAGTTTTAATCTGAAATTTGAGAAGGAGAACGTTAAAAAGGTGATGCAGTTGAACAAAGGGGATTAGGAAGGCATGAGAGGGGAGCTGGCCAAAGTAGACAGGAAAGGGATCCTAGCAGGAATGACGGTGGAACAGCAATGGCAGGAATTTCTGGGCATAACCCGGAAGACGCTGGATCATTTCATTCAAAAAGGAAGAAAGATTATAAGGGGAGTAGGTGGCAACCGTGGCTAACAAGAGAAGTTAGGGATAGAATAAAACTAAAAGAATGGATGTATAACACAGCAAATAGTAGCCGGAAGCCAGATGATTGGGACACTTTCACAGGACAACAGAAGGAAACAAAACGGGCAATACGGGCTGAAAAGATGAAGTATGAAGGGAAGCTGGCCAGGAATATAAAGAAGAACAATAAAAGCTTCTTTAGGCATGTTAAGGGAAAAAGAGTTACAAAGTCAAATGTGGGCCCCTAGAAGGCAGACATGGGTGAAATTATTATGGGTAACAAGGAAATGGCAGAAGAGTTCAATAGGTACTTCGGATCTGTCTTCACTAAGGACGACACACACGATCTCCCAGATGTACTGGAGGGCAGGGGATCTAAGGGGGTAGAGGAAATGAAACTAAATTTTCTTTAGGCGAGAAATAGTATTGGGTAGGATAATGTGTCTGAGGGATGAAAAATCCCCTGGGAATGATTGTCTGCATCCCAGAGTCCTCAGGTGGCTCTCAAATAGTGGATGCATTGGTGATCATTTGGCAATGTTCAATAGATTCAGGATCAGTTCCTGTGGATTGGAGGATAACAAATGTTACTCCACTTTTCAAGAAAGGAGCGAGAGAGAAAACGGAGACTTCCAGACCAGTTACCCTGACTTCGGTGGGTGGAAAGATGCTGGAGTCGTTTAATGATTATTCCAAGTCAACATGGATTTATGAAAGGGAAATCATGCTTGACTAAACTTCTGGAATTTTTTGACGATTTGACACTAAAATGGATGAAGGAATGCTCGTGGATGTACTGTATCTAGACTTTCAGAAACACTTTGATAAGGTTCCGCACGGGAGACTGGTGACTAAAATGAGAGCACATGGTATTGGGGGTAGGGTGTTGACATGCATAGAAAATTGGTTGGCAGACCGGAAGCAAAGAGTAGAAGTGAACGGGTCCTTTTCAGAATGGCAGGCAGTGGCGAGTGGAGTGCCGCAAGGCTCGGTATTGGGGCCGCAACTGTTTACCATATATATTAATGATTTGGAAGAGGGAATTAGGAGCAACGCTAGTAAGTTTGCGGATCACACAAAGCTCGGTGGAGTGTGACCTGTGAAGAGGATGTCAGGAGGTTGCAGGGTAACCTGGACAGGTTGAGTGAGTGGACAGATGCGTGGCAGATGCTGTATCATATAGATAAATGTGAGGTTATTCCCTTTGGCGGCAAAAACAAGGGGGGAGATTATTATCTCAATGGGGTTAGGTTAAGTAAGGGGGAGGTGCAGCGAGACCTGGGTGTCCTTGCACACCGTTTGGCTTACAGGTACAGCAGGCAGTGATGAAAGCTAATGGAATGTTGGCCTTCATAACAAGAGGATTTCAGTATAGTATGAAAGAGGTTCTTCTGCAGTTGTATAGGGCTCTGGTGAGACCACATCTGGAGCATAGTGTACAGTTTTGGTCTCAAAATTTGAGGAAGGACATCCTTGTGATTGAGGCAGCGCAGCGTAGGTTCACGAGATTGATCCCTGAGATGGCGGGACTGTCATATGAGGAAAGATTGAAAAGACTAGGCTTGTATTCACTGGAGTTTAGAAGGATGAGGGGAAAATCTTGTATAAACACATAAAATTATAAAAGGACTGGACAAGCTAGTTGCAGGAAAAATGTTCCCAATGTTGGGCGAGTCCCGAACCAGGGGCCACAGTCTTAGAATAAAGGGGAGGTTATTTAAGACTGTGGTGAGAAAATACATTTTCCACCGGAGAGTTGTGAAGAGGGCGGTGGAAGCCAAATCACTGGATGGATTTAAGAGTTAGATAGAGCTCTAGGGGCTAGTGGAATCAAGGGATATGGGGAGAAGGCAGGTCACGGGTTATTTGATAGGGGACGGTCCGCCGTGATCACAATGAATGGCGGTTCTGGCTCTAAGAGCCGAATGGCCTCCACCTACACCTATTTGCGATGTTTCTGTGAGAGGTTAAGCACGATAGGACTCCGTTCTTTTTCGTGTAGAAGGATGAGGGGTGGTTGTATAGAGGTGTATAGAATCGCAAGAGGAATAGATCGGGTAGGAGCACAGTGTGTCTTGCACAGAGTAAGGAAACAAGAATCAGAGGACATAGGTTGAAGGTGAAGGAGGGAAAGATTTAATAATAATGTGAGGGGTAACTTTTTCACGCAAAGGCTGGTAGGTGTATGGAACAAGCTGCCAAGGAGATAGTTGAGGCTGGTAGTACCGCAACGTTTAATAATCATTTATTGGGATATGAGCCAGAGGCAGGTTGGGTGAGACTGGTGTAGATGGGACATGTTGGTCTATGTTGGGAGTTGGGCCGAAGGGCCTGTTTCCACTCTGCATGACTCTGTGTCTCCATCTGGAACTCTATGAGAGCAAATTCAGTGAAAGGCGCTGCACCAGTATCATATGCTTCTGAAAATAGCCATCTCATCCCTTACCTTTTAGTAAACTGGGAACAGCGGTTAAATCGTGGGCGAGTTTTACTTGCTCATAAGGAACAGTACCTGTTTGAATATAAACATTTGAGAAAATCAACCAAGTAAAATCATAGTGTTTTAAAATATAGAACATCTCTGAAAAGATCTCACCATGTTCCTCTATCTCTTTCAGTAATTTGTCCAACTTTGGGACAGCATTCCGCATTTTCACAAAGGATTCCCACATCACTCTCCGAGCCCGGGCTCCTCTCTCCATCACCAGCTTCAGGAGGAGTTTGGAACTGTCGGCCTGTTCTCCCCGATCAACGAGATCAGTGACTTTCTGTGAAGATAATGGACATATTGAGGAGCAAAAATATTGATCAGAGGTGAAGATTGAAATTAGGAATATAATTCTGGGAGAGTGAGGCTTCTCAGGGAAACTGTGGGAGCGTTGATATGATCAATCTTCTCAGTCCTTTGATGTCCAACATGACAGCGGGTTACAGGTTGACCGATGATGCACTGGTTCTCACTGATTTCCTGCTCCCACGCGGTGGCAGCAGTTCCTGTCACATTTCTACAAATTCCTGTACCTTGAGTCCATGTCATCGTTATCTGCCCTCCTTCTGAATCAGATGCCCACCAACTGCTGCGTCTATACACCCATTATACCATTGCTTCAGAATCACAATGTTCACATGCAAACATTATTGTCCCAGTTGTTTCAAAACGATGAGGTCACGCAGTACTTAGAAGTTCACGATAAGATAGGCCGAAGACAGCATGGTTTTGTGAAGGGAGGGTCTACCCTGATTTATCTTCTGGAGTTCTTTAAGGCGGTTAACAGCAAGTCAGGCAGAGGACAGGCTGTGTGATGTTGTTAACCTACATTTTCAGAAGGCCTTCTATAAGTTGCCGCATGTCAGGCTGATGGGGACTAGGAGCGCCCATGGTATCGAAGGGAAGATACTGCCATGGATAGCAGGTTCGCTGGATGGCATAAGGCAAAGAGTTGTAATAAAAGGCGCAGTTTCAGGTTGGCTGCCAGTGACTAATGGAGCGCCGCAAGGGTCGGTGCTGAGGCCGCTTCTCTTCACGTTGCATTTTAATGAATTGGATAAGGGGATTGTGGTTTTGTGGCCAGGTTTGCAGATGATGCAAAGATAGGTAGAGGACAGGCAGTGTAGAGGAAGCAACGACTCTGTAGAAGAACGTGAATAGGTTAGGAGAGAGGGCATAGAAGTGGCGGGTGATATTCAGTATAGCAATGCGCGGAGTCATGCATTTTGTAAATAAGAATAAAGGCGTAGATTATTTTCTAAATAGACAGAGAATCCAGAAATCACATGTGCAAAGGGACTTGGGAGTGCTGGTGCATGTCTCCCATAAAGTTAATTTGCAAGTCGAATCGGTAGTAAGGAAGGCAAATGCAATGCTAACATTCATATCAAGAGGACTGGAAATACACTGCAAAACTGGGATGTATTGTCGTGGTTCTTTTAGGCGCTGGTCAGGACGCATTTGGGGTATCTGAGAAGGGATGAGTCGGCTCTCGAGAGGGTGCAGAGAATTTTTACAACAATTATTCCAGGAATTAGTGGGTTGGCATATGTTTAGCGTTTGTTCGCACTGGTCCTCCACTCACTGGAGTTTAGAAGGTTGAGTGGGAGCCTCAAACAAATTTATAGAATAAGGAAATGCATCGATAGAGAGGATGTGGTAAGGTGGAAGAGTCTTGGACCAAAGGTCATAGCCTCAGAATTATATGGCGCTCTTTTAGAATGGAAGTGCAGAGGACCTGCTTTAGTCAGAGGACAGTTAATCTATGGAACACTTTACCACAGAGGGCTGCAGAGTATTTTTCTGGCAGAGATAGACAAATTCTTGATTAGAACAGGTGGCAAGGGTTATGGGGATAAGGCAGGACAATGGGATTTAGGGGTTAGAAATCAGCCACAATTGAAAGACTGGGTGGACTATGGGCCGAATGGCCTAATTCTACTACACATTCTAAACTTGTGAACATGTTTGCTTTTGCATTAACACCCGACGTGTCTGAGTTCTGATCTCCCGTCAGTGCTGTGATGTGTAAATAACACAAACTCTCTACTATACTACCCCACTCACCTGATGTTCTCGTTCACTGAATTGATTTTCATATGTTAACGCCGAGCTGACCCCGTGCACCCCTCTTTCCATCGCCTGTTCCAGCCGGTCGCGGTAGAATTTCGTCAACTGCAACAGCTTGAAATCGTCCCAATCTTCCAACAGCTCAGTAATCACTGAGCTCGGATCTGTGAAGGGAAACGGAGAAATCTGAAGACATTCTTCTCTCTTTCTCTCTCTCTCTCTCTCTCATTCTCTCTCTCTCACTCATTCTCTCTCTCTCTCTCTCTCTCTCTCTCTCTCTCTCTCTCTCTCTCTCTCTCTCTCTCTCTCTCTCTCTCTCTCTCTCTCTCTCTCTCTCGCTCTCTCGCTCGTTCTCTGCCTCTGTATCTCTCTCTCTCTCTCTCTCTCTCTCTCTCTCTCTCTCTCTCTCTCTCTCTCTCTCTCTCCCTCTCTCTCTCTCCCCTTAGCTTTTAACAAAGGATTAATCAATACAACCATTTCTTAGTTTGAAAGCAATATTTTCTCACCAATAAGAATCAAACACAGGCACAAAGAAGAAATGTGTTGAAAGCTGATGAATTGTACCAAAGACAAATTCTGCCCATGTCGAAGACACGGTGCGGTTACTGAGGGTTATGCTTGGTCGTGTTTTAATAATGCATGAGAATACGGTGAGAAGGGAAGAGTTCAAAGATTAAGTGTGTGTCAATCCTGTGATGGCATGGGTAAGTGTCAGAAATTAGTGCTTATTGGGTGCAGATGTGAGGAAAAGGCAGCTAAAGGGTCGATCCCTTTTAAATGCTCAAGGAGAGAAGAGGATGAATGACGTCTGGTGGTGAAATCATGCCAGCGTGGACAGAAATTAAAATGATAATGCATTAAATGCGGAGCTGGTGGGCGGGAATGTGAGCACAGATCATAACAGTACAGCATAAGAACAGGCCAATCGGCCCAAAATGTCAATTCCGAAAATACCAGGACCTTTACATCTACCTCCATATAATCAATCCCCCCCATTTCCTGCATTTGCATATTCCAATCCAACAGCCTTTGAAATGCGATCTGTTACTGCTCTAACCACGGTCACTTTTCTTTCCACTTTCCTTCAGGCGGACAGGTCCACCTGTTGAAGTTTTCTCTTTCCGTCTTTTCTTGGATGCAGCGTCACCATCCGTGACTCACTTTCTATGTAGACTCTTTCTTCCCGTGACAAGAAAAATCCTCTCTTTAGAGCAGGAAGGAGATAAAGAACTTCACAACACGGTGTGAGGTCAAGAACATCCCCCGTAATGTCAGCGAGTCGAACATGCTAGTTATTGAATTCAGGAAGCTTGCTGAGGCACAGTAAATGCCCCAATGAATACAATAGGAGCCAAAATGGAAATAATAAAGAGCTTTCAAGTCTTTGTCGTTAATATTACCAACGATCTGTCGCTGACCAAGCACATTGAAACGGGAGGCAAGCAGTCACATCAACGCATCTACTTCCTCAGAAGACAAAGGCAATTGAGCCAGTCTCCAATGACTGTTAAGACCTCCGACAGAAAGTATACTGTCGCTTTGCATACAGGTTGGGTTGGGAACAAGTCCGAATGAAGTCACGGAGAGTTGTGGAAGTTGCCCGGTTATTCACATAGAAGCGACGTCCCTGACTCCATCACGCTGCCTCGGTAAGGGGGTCCACTTAATCTTGTGTTCCACCCCGCTCATTCCGCTCCCGTCGGAAAAAAATATTATAAAAGCTTCAGAACGCTCAACACCAAACTGGGGGCAGCTTCTTCCACTCTGATATTGGGCGTCTGAGTGGTCCTTCCATTAGCTCGTGTACTGACTGATTCAACAACGCCCCATTCCAGATATTGAACATTGTATATGGAACTAATGCGCTACAATAGAGAGAGACCTGTATGTTGCATTCTGTGCGTTACACATTGTTCTACCCATTGTACGCGAGTTTGTCATTATTGCACCTCCCTGTGGTGTTAACTGATGTGATGGGATGGCATGCAAATGAAGCAATTCACTGTATGATATAACCTGCCAGGCAGTATATGTACCTCCTGCACACGTGGCTGTGCTGTAGTAGAGATAGTTAACTTTTACTACTCTCTCCGTTCAGTCCCATCCCACTTGTGTGTGGACTGGTCTTAAGACAAGGCTTATCATTTGACAGTCGTGCAACACACCTGTGTCCTTTTTAGTTGTTGACGTGGCCGGTCCTCCTCGCCTGCCTGCTCCTTCAGCCATGTTGGTGGCATCAGTTCCCAAATGCTTGGGCTCTTTGAGAAGCACAAAAAAAAACAGTAAGTTCAGCTGTGACTTGAAATTAAAAGACCTTGTGTTTTTTTCACAGGGTTATACTCTTCCTAATCTCTGCTTATCCACCCCGGTCACAAGAGACCTACACTTGCATTAAACCTATATTACACCCCGTGCGGACCCCTGCGGAAACTGTTTATGGTGTTCCAACTAATCTTGTTTCAATAATTAACCGTGGAACGTTGCCGGGGTGCTGGGAAAAACCGACTAGGACGTCGTTTAAACCACAATTGGAAGTGCTAAAAGACAATGCTGCGACTACAACCATCCGGTCCTCTGGGCACTGGCAGCACTTTGGTGATCACCGGGGACGATTTATGAAGTTGAGCAGTCAATGCCCACTGGTTTGTCCCTCCCGTGTTCTGGACACGCTGACGCTTTGATCACACAGAGGGAATATTGAAATGTCGAAACAAATAACTGCAGGTGCTGCTTAACACAGAAAGGTACACAAATTGCGGGAATAACTCAGCAGGTTAAGCAGTAATCTGGAGACACGAATAGGTGACGTTTCGGATCGAGACCCTACTTGGACTCATGCTTAGTGCCCTTGCCCATGTTCATGCTGAGAACATCTTAGTTAATCCAGCAACTTTGTCCTTCCTGTCCTCTGAAGATTGGAACCCTAATCTTGTTGCGCAGGCTAAACGTTACCTGTCCATGAATCAAAAAAACAACCATTCATATCATTGCTGAATTGTTGAAATAATTGTCACAGCTGATTCTTGGGAGCAGGCTGCTAATATTCCACATTCACGTGTTATATTCACCTTGAGTAATTAACGTGATGGTTGAACTGTGTAATAAATTCGCTGCCAACACCCAGGCCTCGCTGAGCACTATCCATTATCTGGTCCTTAGCCTACCCATCCGAGGAAGATTGCCCCTTAACTTTAACCATAAAAATACTAGAAAATCGTTAGCATCTAAATTATAGGCAAGACACTCTGGAGCATAAAACCTGGTTGATTTTACGTAATATGGAACATAGATCAGAACAGAGCAGTTACACGCACTTCAGCCCACAATGGCCGATCCGAACATGATGCCAAGTTAAACTGCCTTCTTTATCGATATCTTAACATCATCTGCATATCCTTGCGCCTATGTAAAAAGTACTTTAAATGATACAATCGTATCTACCTACACCAACCCTCCTGACAGTATATTTAGTCATTCATCTCACTCCGTGTAAAGAAAAATACCGAGGACAACTCTTTTAATCTTTGTCCCACTCGCCTTAACGCTATGCCTTCTACTTTTCTGAATGTCACCCCTGGTAAAATGTGTATTACATTTGATCGTAACCATGCCTCTCATAACTAGATATTTCTATCATTGTTGCAAACTTCTAGATTTTGTATTCGCCATTGGAAAACACAATTGGCTACCATAATTCCTACGTAGCACGAGTAACAAAAAGTGTGAAGTGGTTGTTTTATACGAAAAGCATATTAAACGTTTTTCATTGCCTTTCATTGCGGGTCAGCGTTATGGGTACTAACGGTAAATGAACACACCATGTGCGAAGTTTATCTCAATCTGATAATGATTCACATGTTCACCGCTTTATCAGTTGATGCATCCAGTCTATGTTTGTAAGTCTGGTGCTTGTTCAGAAATTAGTGGAGTAGCATTTACTAAGGAAAAAGTGCATGGGAAGCTGAAGTAATTGCTACTCCACTAATTTTCAGCCCCCGACTCTCTTGAATTTATTGTATGTTACTGGTGACTTCCACTGTGAAGACTGATTCAAAAAAGTTATTAAACTCTTCTGCCATTTCTTTATTCCCTATTATCACTTCTCCAGCATGGGGTGAAGGAAAGAGCGTTCACGTCGCGGCCCAGTTTCCAACAATATTTCCACCACCACGCACAAGAAGTACCAGAAGCGCAAGACAGAAACCTTTGTATGCAGATCCCGAGAAGTGTGTTATCTCGCTGAACAACTTCTAATGTTGTGTGTGGACTCGATATGAAAACTTCTCCAGCATCATTTTTCCAGCGGTCCAATGTCTACTCTTGACTCTTTCTTATTCTTTCTATACCTAAAGAAACTCTTGCTATCTTTATATGATTGAATTGTTAACCATTGTATTTCTTTTTTTTTATCCCGTATTGTCTCTGAGTTACATTCTGTTGTTTTTTAAAACATTCCAAATTCTCTGGCGTCCCACTAATCTTTGCCATGCTATATGCTTACTCTTTTAGTTGTTTGCTATATTTGATTTCCCTTGTCAGCCACAATCGTTTCAATTTCTCCCTAGAATTTGTCTTCCTCTTTCGAATGAAAAGATCGTGCATCTTCCGAATGATTCCCACCAATTCCAGCCATTGTTGTTCCACCGTTATTCCTGCTCGGGTCCCTTTCCTATTAACTTTAGTCAGCCCCTCCCTCATGCCTCTGTGGTCCCCTTTGCTCAGCTGTAATACCGTCATACCTGATTTCGTCTACTCACTCCCAAATTGCAGGTTGAATCTTATCATATTACAATACCCTGTGTTTGCAAAATAAATAATATATCTGTGACGTGTCAAATGTGACAATAAAGTATTAATTTGTTCATTCGTTCCTTTACCTTGAGCTCTCGTATCAAATCCGGTTTATTACACAACACTAAATCCATAATTATCCATAATTATCGAGGTTATCATCGCGGAGGCACTTTACAAATTCCCTCTCTCGGGGACTAACTGCTCCAAGCTCGAACCTCATCCACGTTGTTCCTTATTCTACATGCATTCAAATATAACGCATTTAATTTGGTGTTCACCACCCCTCCTCTCACATCGATCCCGATTTTACAAGACCTTCCTCTCGTAACCATTCTAAAACTTTGCAAGCTATTACGTCTTGAGATTTCTGTCCTCTCTCCTGCTCTATATGTCCATTTAACTGCACCCGGACACTTCCAATCTGTTGGCTCCACCCCTTCTATAGCCAAGCCAATATTTAATCTCTAATACGGATCCGGAAATATTCTCTCCGGATTTCAGATGTCTATTACAGATTGGGTAGCTCTCCAAAGACTATTTCTCTGAAACACATGCAGGGCTAATGAACATTAGCTACCGCGGACATAAGGGATTTCCACACTTCAGAGCCGTAAACCATGTCTCCCATGCCACTCCCTCTGGATTGACATTGTTCGCCTTCCTTTGGGGTCGGTTCACATTCACATCTATTGCATATTTTATACATCTATATCAGATCACCACGTGCATGAAAAAAGTCAGGGTCTTCCCAAACTATCCCGATAGCGCATGCTCTCTAGTCCTATCAACATCTTCATAAATCTTCTTTGCACGACTTCTCAGTTCAATGTTCCATAGTAGGGTGACTCAACTGAATGAAATGCAATTGCGGTCAATGTATTGTACAAATGTAACATAATGTCCCAAATTATATTCTCAAAATCGTGACTGATGAAGGCCAGCGTGCCGAAAGCCGCCTTCACCACTAACAGCCCCTGATGCCACTTTTTTGGGGAACTAACTATTTGCACTCGCGTATTCCGAGGCTCCACATAACTTACCCGCTGCTTCCGTTACATTTTCCGTTAGGTTCCTGCCCTAGTTTGAACACTTTTACTCGTTTAAACTTACTAATCATACCTTATACATTTCTCATTCGATTTATTCAGATGGCACGTGGACCCGGAAATGGTAGGGGTGCGGGGGTGTAGAGACCAATGGAGGAGGAAGTAGGACTATATTGCATGCGTTTGTAACTTTGTCGGCCCCTTTACGTGCCGACACTTGCATACTTGTAGTGTATGCAAAATAACGAATTTCACTGTACCAAGTACATGTGAAAATAAGGTATCAATCAGTCAGTCATATAACAGTGGGCCCAACACGGACACTAAGTCCGAGCCTCTCAGAAGAGTCCAGTCTGAAAAGCAATCTTCCACCATCACTCTGCTTCCAGCCATCACGCCAATTCTGCATGCATTTAGCCATCTTCCCGAGGACACCATACGATCAAACCTACCACATGGAAACGTATCAAAGGTCTGGCTGAAATCTATATAGTCTACTAGACCAAGTGGGACCCGTTGGGTCCCTGTCACATGGGAGGCTTAGGCCCCCAATGCAACCCGTTGCCCCAACGCAATATTCCACCACAAACCCATAGCCCCCACGGGAGGCCTGGTCCCCCAACCCAATCCGTCCCCCAACGGAACATTGCACCACTCACGCTTTCCCCCACAAAACCCGGTCCCCCAACTCAACATTCCACCACTCATCCGTAGCCCCCAACTGCGCAGCGGCGGTTAATTTCTCCTCACCCCCAGCACTCTCTGCCCCTCTTATTAAAAATCCATTTGCACTTGATGCCCCTGCCCGTTACAAAGTTACAAATAACAGGGCTCAGTGTCCTGCAATTTGCAACATTGTAACGTGCAGGGGCAGCAATTAGACGTGGATATTTTACAGTGAGAAGTTGTGAAAAGTTTTTTTTTAAGTTTTAAATGTGAATAATTTGAATAATATACCATCAATCTGAACGAAACTTGAAACAACATACCACAGGACAATGATGGGTACGAGGACCAAGAATTATAGCGCTATCGTGTACCGTTTAGGCGTAATGCAAGGCACGGACACGGAAACAAACAGACACAAAAACAAATTATATGATATTTTTTAGTAATATACTAAAAAAAGAGGGAACCGTTTGGCCCCGTCCCCGCAGACCAATATTCCACCACTCACTCGTTCCTCCAGCGCAACCGTAAACGACTTCGCCCTTACCCGTGATCCCTTCTTCTGGACTTCCCCAACATCGGGAACAATCTTGCTGCATCTAGCCTGTCCAACCCCTTAAGAATGTTGTAAGTCTCTATAAGATCTCCCCTCAATCTTCTAAATTCCAGCGTGTACAAGCCGAGTCTATCCAGTCTTTCTTCATATTGAAGTCCTGTCATCCCAGAAATCAGTCTGGTGAACCTTCTCTGTACTCCCTCTATGGCAAGAATGTCTTTCCTCAGATTAGGAGACCAAAACTGTACGCAATACTCCAGGTGCGGCCTCACCAAGACACTGTACAACTGCAGTAAAACCGCCCTGCTCTGGACTCAAATCCTTTTGCTATGAATGCCAACACACCATTCGCTTTCTTCACTGCCTGCCGCACCTGCATACCCACTTTCAATGACTGGTGTCCCCAGACACCCAGATCGTATTGCATCTCCTCTTTTCCTAATCGGCACCATTCAGATAATAGTCTACTTTCCAGTTTTTGCCACCAAAGTGGATAACCTCACATTTATCCGCATTATACTGCATCTGCTATGCATTTTCCCACTCACCCAACCTATCCAAGATTCCGCCTCCAAGCATCCTCCTCATGGCTAACACTGCCCCCCAGCTTCGTGTCATCCGCAAACGTGGAGATGCTGCATTGAATGCCCTCATCCAGATCATTAATATATATTGTAAATAGTTGGGGTCCAAACACTGAGCATTGCGGTACCCCGCTAGTCACTGACTGCCATTCTGAAAATGACCCATTTACTCCTACTCTTTGCTCCCTGTCTGCCAGCCAGTTCTCTATCCACATCAATGCTGAACCCCCAATACAGTGTGCTTTAAGTTTGTATACAAATCTCTTATGTGGGACCTTGTCGAAAGCCTTCTGTAAGTCCAGATATAGCACATCCACAGCTTCTCCCTTATTCACTCTACTAGTTACATCCTCGAACAATTATTTAAGATTCGTCAAACATGAGTTAACTTTCATAAATCCATGCTGACTTTGTACAATAATTTCACCACTTTCCAAATGTGCTGCTATCCCATTTTTAATAACTGACTCTAGCATTTTCCCCTCTACCGATGTTAGACTAACTGGTCTTTAATTCCCCGTTTTTTTCTCTCCCTCCATTTTTAAAAAGTGGGGTTACATTAGCTACGCTCCAATCCTAAGCAACTACTCCTGAGTCTAAAGAGTTTTGAAAAATGATCACTAATGCATCCACTATTTCTGGGGCAACTTCCTTAAGTACTCTGGGTTGCAGCCTATTTGGCCATGGGGATTTATCGGCCTTTAATCCATTCAATTTACCTAACACCACTTCCCGGCTAACATGGATCTCACTCAGTTCCTCAATCTCATTTGACCCCCGGTCCCCTGCTATTTCCAACAGATTATTTATGTCTTCCTTAGTGAAGACAGAACCAAATTAGTTATTCAATTGCTCTGCCATGTCCTTGTTCCCCATGATCAATCAATTCACCAGTTAACCACTGCAAGGGACCTACATTTGTTTTAACTAACCTTTTTCTCTTCACATAATTATAAAATTATGGTCATGGTACACCAGTCATTGAAAGTAGGCATGCAGGTGCAGCGGGCTGTGAAGAAAGCGAATGGTATGTTGGCATTCATAGCAAAAGGATTTGAGTACAAGAGCAGGGAGGTTCTACTGCAGTTGTACATGGTCTTGGTGAGGCCACACCTGGAGTATGCGTAAAGTTTTGGTCTCCTAATCTGAGGTAAGACATTCTTGCCATAGAGGGAGTACAGAGAATGTTCACCGGACTGATTCCTGAGATGGCACGACTTCCATATGAAGAAAGACTGGATAGACTCGGCTTGTACTCGCTGGAATTTAGAAGATTGAGGGGTGATCTCATAGAGACTTACAAAATTCTTAAGGGGTTGGACAGGCTAGATGCAGGAAGATTGTTCCCGATGTTGGGGAAGTCCAGGACAAAGGGTCACAGTTTAAGGATAAGGGGGAAGTCTTTTAGGACCGAGATGAGAAAATAATTTTTCACATAGAGAGTGGTGAATCTGTGGAATTCTCTGCCACAGATGGTAGTTGAGGCCAGTTCGTTGGCCATATTTAAGAGGGAGTTGGATGTGGCCCTTGTGGCTGAAGGGATCAGGGGGTATGGAGAGAAGGCAGGTACAGGATACTGAGTTGGATGATTAGCCATAATCATATTGAATGGCGGTGCAGGCTCGAAGGGCCGAATGGCCTGCTCCTGCACCTAATTTCTATGTTTCTATGTTTCTAAATCCTTTGCAGTCAATTGTTATGTTCCTTGCCAGTTTTCTTTCATAATCTAATTTCCCTTTCTAATTAAGCCCTTTGTCCTCCTCTGCTGGACTCTGAATTTCTCCCAGTCCTCTGGTAGGCTGATTTTTTAGGCTATTTGTATGCTTCATCTTTTGTTTTGATACTCTCCCTGATTTCCCAGTTTATCTACGGATGCACTACCTTCCCTGATTTATCCTTTTGCCAAAATGGGATGAACAATTGTTGTATTAAAGAAGGAACTGCAGATGCTGGAAAATCGCGGGTACACAAAATGCTGGAGAAACTCAGCGGGCGTAGCAGCATCTATGGAGCGAAGGTGAATCTACGGATACAAAATGCTGTAGAGTCTGAAGAAGGGTTTCGGCCCGAAACGTTTGCCTGACTCCTTTGCTCCATTGATGCTGCTGCACCCGCTGAGTTTCTCCAAGCATGTTGTGTACCCTTAACAATTGTTGTAGTTCATCCATGCAGTCTTTAAATGCCTTCCTTTGCATCTCCACCGTCAACCCTTTAAGAATCACTTGCCAGTCTATCTTGGCCAATTCACGTCTCATACCTTCAAACTTACCTTTCTTTAAGTTCAAAACCATTGTTTCTGAATTAATAATGTCACTCTCCATCCTAATGATGGACTCAACCATATTGTGGTCACTCTTGCCCAAGGGGCCACGCACAACAAGACTGCTGACTAACTCTTCCTCATTACTCAATACCCTGTCTAGAATAGCGTGCTCTCTCGTTGGTTCCTCTACATGTTGGTTCAGAAAATTATCCCGCATACATTCCATGAAATCCTCTTCCTCAGCACCCCTGCCAATTTGATTCACCCAATCTATATGTAGATTGTAATCACCCATTATAACTGCTTTACCTTTGTTGCACGCATTTCTAATTTCATGTTTGATGCCATCCCCAACTCCACTACTGCTGTTAAGTGGCCTGTACACGACTCCCACTAGCGTTTTCTGCCCCTTAGTGTTTCACAGCTCTACCCATATTGATTCCACATCCTCCAAACTAATGTCCTTCCTTTCTATTGCGTTAATCTCTGCTCTAACCAGCAACGCTACTCCACCTCCCTTTCCTTTATGTCTATCCCTCCTGAGTATTGAATATACCTGGATGTTTAGCTCCCAGCCATGTCTCCGTGATGTTCAGCTCCCAGCCATGTCTCCGTGATCCCAACTATATCATATTCATTAATAACTATCTGCACATTCAACTCATCCACCTTATTAGGAATGCCCCTTGCATTGCGACACAAAGCCTTCAGGCTTGTTTATACAACACTCTTACCCCTTATACAGTTATGTTGAAAAGTGGCCCTTTTTGATTGTTAACCTGGATTTTTCTCCCTGCCACGTTTACTTTTCACCTTGCTGCCTATTGCTTCTACCCTCATTTACACCCCTCTGACTCTCTGCTCATGCTCCCATCCCCCTGCCACATTAGTTTAAATCCTCCCTGACAGCACTAGCAAACACTCCCCCAAGGACTTTCGTTCATTTCCAGTCCAATTGCAGACCGTCCTGTTTGTACTGGTCCCACCTTCCCCAGAACTGGTTCCAATGCCCGAGAAATTTGAATCCCTCCCCCTTCTCTAAGGCAGACTGTGGTTTTCGCTCTCGTCATTAGCTGCTCATTATATATTATCAGCGATATGTATGAATAACTAGATAATGCATCTTCCGCGGGTAGGAAAGCAAAAAAAAGGTTCCATACGTAGGATCAATAGAGAAACAGGGGTTCCGAGTGCAATCAGTGACAGCTCATCCGAGGATGAGTGGTCTGGCGAAGGATTAGAGTGGGTATATTTCGGATACTTCTCAAGATTACATAAATATGGTGCAGACCGAATCGGGTTAGCATTAGGCTAATCGGATTATGGGTTTACTTACCTAGTTTAAGATGGCTGATTGGGTTTCTGCAATTTTACTGACTCAGAGAATTGATCTTGTAGTTGCTTACTCTGTCATATCTACACACATAAGGCACAGATTTAGCTGTTTTGATAATAAAGCTAGTGGTGAATGCCTATGCTGCCCTTCTCAGATTAAAGGGCATGATGTCATCAAGTGTGAGGTAATATGCAAAATTGCAGTTGATAACACTTATGGATTGTCGGTAGATATCTTTGCGACATTACATATGAGGCAACATGAAATTTAACAGTACCGATTTGCCTATTTTATCACGCCAAGGTAGGCGACGGAAGCAACTTTTATTTACTCTGTCACAAGTGACGGCTGAGACAGCCGGTCTTCTCAGGCAGCTAGCTCTGCACGATTGTATGAGAAGCTTGTGAACAACATATGTGACTCAATTTTAAACGGAAGTAACAGAGGTTTGTATTGCTCCCAGTTTGAGCCAAATAAGCTTTTATGTGATACACAATTGACACTGCTTGTGCTGCTTTATCATTTCTGTAGTGCCACAAGTGGGACATAAATGATTGGCTCTTCACCCACTATTCTCTAACGTTACGCAGGGTGTATTTTATTACACCACTCTAATAGCCTACACTCATTGTAATGTGCGATGTATATCAGTAAATTGATATGCAAATATTCTTCCAATTGTCCTAATGGGAACAGTATCTTAAGATGATTCTGATTTCAGTATCTGATCTCAGCATAAATAACACAGCTTTTACTCAAGCTCTTGCTTAGTCTCTACGTCATGCTGACATTAGGGTAGCTTGCTATAGAAATAATCTCATAAGCACATGAGCAGGAATGCGTACATTTGAGATCGACAGCATACCCACCAGAGCAGAGATCAGGGATGTCATTAGCTATACAAGTGCACTTAGCTGCTAGTGCCTATGAAATGGAAGATAGTTATTTTGTTATTAAATAGTCTCAAGATATTGCTGATGGCTCATTAGCAGCCAATAGAATGGATTTCCCTTTCATCATACAGCATGAGCCTTGCATAGTGCAGGTTAATAAATTATAAAATTTGGTGGAATATGTCTGGATATTTACAGATCGTATTATGCACAGTGTTACATGAATTATTGTCTAACTCAACAGTCTATTGGCACTACGGTCCAGTTAAGAACAATGGCCATGTATGCAAGTTAGCATCATGATATTAATAACTCATGTTTTTTCCTACCATTAAAGGGGTACAGAGAAGGTTCACCAGACTGATTCCTGGGATGTCAGGACTTTCATATGAGGAAAGACTGGATAGACTCGGCTTGTACTCGCTAGAATTCAGAAGACTGAGGGGGGATCTTATAGAAACTTACACAATTCTTAAGGGGTTGGATAGGCTAGATGCAGGAAGATTGTTCCCGATTTTGGGAAGGTCCAGAACAAGGGGTCACAGTCTAAGGATAAGGGGGAATTCCTTTAGGACCGAGATGAGGAAAATATTTTTCACACAGAGAGTAGTGAGTCTCTGGAATTCTCTGCCACAGAAGGTAGTTGAGGCCAGTTCATTGACTATATTTAAGAGGGAGTTAGATGTGGCCCTTGTGGCTAAAGGGATCAGGGAGTATGGAGAGAAGGCAGGTACAGGATACTGAGTTGGATGATCAGCCATGATCATATTGAATGGTGGGCAGGCTCGAAGGGCCGAATGGCCTACTCCTGCACCTATTTTCTATGTTTCTATGTTTCTATGTTTAACTGTTTAAGTTTTTCACACACAGATTTTGTCACTGCATGAAACCACAGATCTTCGAAATCTTCACGTATCACTCACGTGACTACGAAATAAAATAGAAAGATTAAACGAGAACTTACCGTTTGATGTTTGACCTTTATTTTATGAGAAGTTGGTGAGGGTTTACGTGCCCTCCATTCCCAATTCTCATAATGATAATTCGGTAGTTCTAGCCCTTTAATCTTCCTAAAGCTTATGTCAGCAACTATTCTGTGGTTTCATACAGCTACTTTGAAGATTGACGCGCATGCGGGCTGGCGGGCTCTTCCAGTAATCCCTCACTTCAACTTCTCATAACATAAAGATCAAACATCAAACGGTAAATTCTCGTTTAATCTTTCTATTCTCTGCCTCAGAGGGCGGTGGAGGCAGCTTCTCTGGATACTATCAAGAGAGAGCTTGATAGGGCTCTTAAAGCTAGCCGTGTCAGGGGGATATGGAGAGAATGCAGGAACGGGGTACTGATTGTGGATTATCATTCATGATTACATTGAATGGCGGTGCTGGCTCGAAGGGCCGAATGGCCTACTCTTACGCCTATTGTTTCTTGTCTATTGACTTGGTAGGTATTGTACTTAACACCCGACTGCTAAATACACGCATGCTGTGTGCCTTCTTTACCAACATATCTACACGTACTCCCACGTTCAGTGAGCTATGATGCCACAGGCCGAGTTCCTTGTGTACATCAACCCTTCCTGGTATTAACTGTATATTTTCCTCTGACATTTGTGCCCCAAAAGCACCTCACATACAACTCTATTTTCCAATATTCAGACCATATTTCAACTGATCAGTAATCTGCTGCACATTTTGACAGCCTTCCTCACTGTGCAAAAGTCTGCAAATTATTATATCGAGTTTGTATGTTCTCCTAAGGACTGCGTGGGTTGTCTCCGGGTGATCCGGTTATCTCTCCAGGAGCGAGAGATGAAACGGGAAATTACAGACCAGTTAGCCTGACTTCGGTGGTGGGAAAGATGCTGGAGTAAATTATTAAAGAGGTGATAATGGAGCATTTGGATTGCAGTAAAAGGATTAGTCCAAGTCAACATGGATTTATGAAAGGAGCATCATGCTTGATTAATCTTCTGGAATTTTTTGTGGATGTGACAAGTAAAATGGATGAAGGTGTGCGAGTGGATGTAGTGTATCTAGACTTTCAGAAAGCCTTTGATAAGGTCCCGCACGGGAGACTGGTGACTGAAATTAGAGCACATGGTATTGGGGGTAGGGTGTTGACATGGATAGAAAATTGGCTGGCAGGCAGGAAGCAAAGAGTAGGAGTGAACGGTCCTTTTCAGAATGGCAGGCAGTGGCCAGTGTAGTGCCGCAAGGCTCGGTGTTGGGGCCGCAACTGTTTACCATATATATAAATGATTTGGAAGAGGTAATTAGGAGCAACACTAGCAAGTTTGCAGATGACACAAAGCTGGGTGGCAGTGTGAACTGTGAAGAGGATGTTAGGAGATGCAGGGGGATCTGGACAGGTTGAGTGAGTGGGCAGATGCGTGGCAGATGCAGTATAATATAGATAAATGTGAGATTATCCACTTTGGCGGCAAAAACAAGGGGGAAGATTATTATCTCAATGGGGTTAGGTTAGGTAAGTGGGAGGTGCAGCGAGACCTGGGTGTCCTTGTACACCAGTCACTAAAAGTTGGCTTAGAGATACAGCAGGCAGTGAAGAAAGCTAATGGAATGTTGGCCTTCATAACAAGAGGATATCAGTTCTGGAGTAAAGTGGTTCTTCTGCAGTTGTATAGGGCTCTGATGAGACCGCATCTGGAGCATTGTGTATAGTCTTGGTCTCCTAATTTGAGGAAGGACATCCTTGTGATTGAGGCGGTGCAGCGTAGGTTCACGAGATTGATCCCTGGGATGGCGGGACTGTCACATGAGTAAAAATAGAAAATATTAGGCTTGTATTCACTGGAGTTTAGAAGGATGTGGGGGGATCTTATAAAAACATATACAATTATTAAAGGGCTGGACAAGCTAGATGCAGGAAAAATGTTCCAAATGTTGGTGGAGTCCAGAACCAGGGTCCACAGTCTTAGAATAAAGGAGAGGTAATTTAAGACTGAGGTGAAAAAAAACTTTTTTACCCAGAGAGTTGTGAATTTATGGAATTCCCTGCCACAGAGGGCAGTGGAGGCCAAATCACTGGATGGATTCAAGAGAGAGTTGGATATAGCTCTAGGGGCTAGTGGAGTTAAGGGATATGGGTAGAAGGCAGGCATTGGTTATTGATAGCGGACGATCAGCCATGATCACAATGAATGGCGGTGCTGGCACGAAGGGCCGAAGGGCCGAATGGCCTCCTCCTGCATCTATTTTCTTTGTTTCTATGTTTCTATGTTTCCTTCCACTCCCCAAGGGCGTGCAGGGTTGTGGGTTAATTGGCCTGTTATTGGCTCCAATGTGCAGGGTAGAGTAATGTAAGTGTGATCGCTGGCCGACGTGGAGCCGTGGAACAGCTGGTTTACATGCTGGGGGTTACACAAAAAGCTGGAGAAACTCAGCGGGTGCAGCAGCATCTAAGGAGCGAAGGAGATAGGCGACGTTTCGGGTCGAGACCCTTCTTCAGACTGGTCAGGGATCAGGGAAACGAGAGATATAGACGGTGATGTGGAGACATAAGGAACAATGAATGAAAGATATGCAAAAAAGTATCGATGATAAAGGGAACAAGCCATTGTAAGCTGTTTGTGGTGTGAAAATGAGAAGCTAGTGCGACTAGGGTGGGGAGGGAGATAGAGATAGAGGGAATGCCAGGGCCCGAGGGCTGAGGGAGAGGTGGGAAGGGGAGGAGACAGCAAGGGTTAACAGAATTGAGAAAATTCAATGTTTTAAGCCCAAAGGATGCAGACTCCCCAAGCGGAATATGAGGTGCTGTTCCTCCAACTTGCGGTGTTGCTCACTCTGGCCGTGGAGGAGGCCCAGGGACCGAGAGGTCGGATGCGGAATGGGAGGGGGAGTTGAAGTGCTGAGCCACCGGGAGGTCGGGTTGGTTTTTGCGGACCGAGCGGAGGTGTTCGGCGAAACGATCGCCAAGCCTCCGCTTGGTCTCACCGATATAGATCATCTGGCATCTGGAGCAGTGGATGCAGTAAATGAGGTTGGAGGAGGTGCAGGTGAACCTCTGTCGGACCTGGAAGGACTGCTTGGGTCCCTGAAAGGAGTGGAGGGGGGAGGTGAAGGGACAAGTGTTGCATTTCTTGCGGTTGCAAGGGAAAGTGCCTGGGGAAGGGGTAGAGCGGTAGGGGAGGGAAGATTTGACAAGGGAGTTGCGGAGGGAGCGGTCTTTGCGCAAGGCAGACAGGGGGGGAGATGGGAAGATGTGGCGTGTGGAGGGGTCACGTTGGAGGTGGCGAAACTGGCGGAGGACTATGTGTTGTATTTGCCGGCTGGTGGGGTGAAAGGTGAGGACCAGGGGGACTCTGCCCTGTTTGCGAGTGGGGTAATGGGGAGAGAGGGCAGTGTTGCGGGGTATGGAGGAGACCCTGGTGCGAGCCTCATCAATAGTGGGGGAGGGGAATCCCCGTTCTCTGAAGAATGAGGCCATTTGTGATGACCTGGTGTGGAACACCTCATCCTGGGAGCAGATGTGGCGTAGACGGAGGAATTGGGAATAGGGGATGGAGTCCTTACAGGAAGCAGGGTGGGAGGAAGAGTAGTCCAGGTAGCTGTGGGAGTCAGTTGGTTTGTAGTGGATGTCGGTCACGAGCGTATCACCTGCAATAGAGATGGTGAGGCCAAGGAATGGTAGGGAAATGTCGGAAATAGTCCAAGTGTATTTGAGTGCCGGATGGAAGTTGGTGGTGAAATGAATGAAGTCAGTCAGTTGTGTGTGGGTGCAGGAGGTGACACCAAAGCAGTCGTCGATGTAACGGAGGTAGAGGTCGGGGATGGGGCCCTGGTACGCCGAGAACAAGGATTTTTCGACGTACCCAAGAAAGAGGCAAGCGTAGCTGGGGCCCATGCGTGTGCCCATAGCTACGCCTTGTGTTTGGAGGAAATGGGAGGAATCAAAAGAGAAGTTACTGAGGGTGAGGACCAACTCTGCTAGGCGGAGGAGGGTGTCAGTGGACGGGTATGGGTTGCTCCTCTGGTCGAGGAAGAACTGGAGGGCTTTGAGACCGTCCTGGTGGGGGATGGAGGTGTAGAGTGACTGGACGTCCATGGTAAAGATGAGAGGATGGGGGCCTGGAGAATGGAATGCGCGGAGCCGACGGAGAGTGCCTGAGGTGTCTTGAACATAGGTGGGGAGGGATTTAACAAAGGGGGATAGGATGGCGTCAAGGTATGTGGAAATGTGTTCGGTGGGGCACGAACAGGCAGAGACAATGGGTCTGCCAGGGCAGTCGGGTTTGTGGATTTTGGGGAGAAGGTAAAATCGGGCCGTGCGGGGCTGGGAAACATGCTGTATGTTGTTTACATGCTCTGTCTGTTTACTCGAAATGATTTTTGTGAGACATTGCCGGTCACAGACCTAGTATAACTTCCACCACTACTCTCTGTCTTCTGTGGCCAAGCTAATATTTAATCTCTGATACACATCCGGAAATACTCTCTCCAGATTTCAGATATGCGTTAGAGAGAATGTATCACTTCAAAAATTCTTTCTCCGAAACACATCCTGAAAATACTCCTTCCATCTGATCTGCAAATACAGAGCAGACACCTCACTCACATTCTCTCAAAGACCATATTCACGCACTGCCCCAACTCACCCCTGCCCATTGCCCCATATGCACTATATTCCCATGCTCCTACCCATTCCTATTTCCTCTCTCCTGCTTTCCATCGCTGAACAAACCCTTTTTGCTTGTTCTCCTCCCCACCACTATCGGGCTTCCCAATTCTGCAGCCTCCAGCCCCACTCATTTTACTCACCTGTTTCTTGGTTGAAACTCGACGATTCTTCGTTTGATGAACTTTGGACATGATGGATTTCCCCACTTCTTTCAGTATCAGAGCAGTGAAGCATGTCTCCCATGCCACTCCATCTGGATTGAATTTTATCACGTTCCTCTGGGGTCGGTCCATATTCCACTGAAGCACTGCTCTCAATCTGATCTTGCTGTGCTGTTGTTAGTCCTGCATTCTGTTCATCTTTCCTTTTTGATGCGATGGGGCAAAGTCTTTTGAAGAACTTGGTCATCCGAGTTAATTTCACATCTGGAAAATATTAATTGCTGATTACAGAGCAATTTCAAATGAGCAAGCCATGGCACAGTGTAACATAGAGAGGCGGCAAGTGCTCCAACACGGTAAATTGGGATATCAGGAATACACCCGTCTTCTGAAAGGTTTGCCCACGAATTCGATGTGGAAAAAAGCTGCCCTTGAATCAGGTGCAATGTTATCGCCAGATATCCAATATAACATTTGGAATCTTGTTACTTTGATCAATCTATATCTGATAATTTTGTTCCAAGTATTACCGATTTTTAGCCTTACAGTTATCATTATGGCCACTTGACGATGCATTTCTACTGCCACGGCTGGATTTGAACCAGTTTTTGTGGATGATTAGTCAACATGTTAGGCTGAGAAATTACATTTCAAATGTAATCTTGATAAGGGCAGGTTGACGCCTGTTGGAGGGATAAATAAAACGAGGATATTCACCATGAATAACAAGGGCCGAGAGACCAGTGAGAAACACCCATTTAAATCCATAGATCCCTAAAGTCAGCAGCACACTAAGACAACATTTAGCATTCTTATCATTAGCTGCAGCAAAGTATGCAAGTGCAGGGAGACCTTGTCACAAATTTATAGGGAGTTGATTCTGCCTTAAGTTGGTGGAGTGTGTGCAATTCAGATCTCCATTCTGTGGGGATGATGCCTTTGCACTGGAGAATATGCAGCGGAGCTACATCAGGATATTGCTTGCAAATGAATATTTCAATTATCACCAGAGACTGAAGAGGGTTAAGTCGTCCTTTGTTAAGCTGGGACGGACAAGCAGTGATCTGGCAGAGGTATAGAATACCATCAGAAAAGTAGCGGCAAAGGAGAAATAGTTTTCTCCATAGTAGTTGGCTAACACCAAGGTACATCGATTTAATGTGGGGACCATGAGATTTGGAGGATGATCGTTCAGTAAGAATATTTCAGCAGTGATGGCTGCAAGCTGGGGCACACTGCCGGAGGTGTTGTTGGAGGCAGGTACTCTGTCGCAACGTTGTAGGAGCACCTGGATGTCCATTCGAACTGTAAATGGATAGTAGGCGACAAACTATGTGCTGATAAATGGGATTAGTGTCGAGAAAGTGACAGGTGGGAGACCTGTCAAATGTTCATTTCTGTGCAGAATCTGATCATGGACTCTGATATTCTGACAACTTTCGCGACAACTCAAATCATGTGTTTCAAAAAAGAGTGCTGATTTATCAGACAATACCTGCATCCGCCCACATGTTACGCTGCTGTCCCTGTAAATGTCAACAATCTGGGCTCACCCCCTTCCCCATTCCCACTTCCGTGTGAACCTCATTTCTTCTTTCAATGCACTCGCACTGTCAGGGCATCATATATATGTCACAGGAGGCTGGCAAACCTTTTGTTTCCTTTGATGTGGAGGCCACTGAATTACCTCCCCCAGTTACCACCTTCAGCCATAATGTCGACAGGCGCTCCCAAACATGGTAGCTCTGGAATAAACAATATTAACAGAACCATCAGGTGACAATTGAATGTGAAGGAAGACATTGCCTTGTGAACCAACAAACAGCATCACTGTGCAGCGGAGATGTGGAAAACACCACAACCAAGCAAGGTACACCCTGCAAATTAACTTAAAATAAAAGCAGGAGTCGACTATCTTGACCACCTGTCACCCATAAGACTGTCTGATCCACCAAGACAGTAATTCATCATTTGCGCCAGATCCCTGAAGCATTCAAACCCCCTGGATCACCGTATCACTATTCCAGACCAAATACGGTCAATCCCCAACATCCACACCTCACCTGTTTGGAGACTTCAACTCACAGAAAATAAGGGAAACTACCTACTGATGGGAATTATTGGCCGTATCCCTTCCACAACCCTGCCATCCAGGACAATAGCTTGCACACCACCATGTTATCCATTGCCAATTTCCCCACACGCTGGAAATGGAAATAAACCATTTCATGGGTCAACTGCAAACGGCCCAACTCTGTTCGGCACTGAAGTCCCCACTGCTCCCATGGCACATTCCAGCTCATTCCTGGAGTTTCCGTTACAGAATAGAAAGATTATATCCCAGGCCTGGACTCTGCAGGGACTCCATGATGTCAGGTGATGCCTGCAGTACCACCACCATCCCACTTCACAGGTGAATCATCCGTCTCATCTCTACAGGTCGCTGCCCAAACCCGTCGAAAGGTTCATCGGACGGCGTTACCGGGAGAGAGCTTGAGACGTCAGGTGCGAGGAGCGGTCCAGTGGGAGGGTGAACTGGGTTCATGCCAACAGCACCTCCAAGGTTGGTGGAGGCGCCCCGCGGGACACAAGGATGGGTGAGGAGAGGGAAGTCTGTTCAAAGGAACTGCACCAGGTCATCGACCTCGCGGGCAGAATGGATTTGAACTTTGAAAATTGCGATGCTGCATGTATAATATGAGTTTCACTGAGAAAAAAATTCACCGTACAGTTTCATATTGAGCTATTGAACTGTTGACCAAACATCTGTTCCTGTCACTACTCAGCTCTCCAACTGATTCATCCTCAACAAAGAGGGATTATCCTTTGCTATCTTGCAAACATTTTCTATTATCATAGCCAAAATAAACAATTCTGCATTAAATGGTACTACTTCTGGTCCTGACCTATCCCAGCTGTGGACTGGTGATCTCTCTCTACCTTTCAACAGCCTCGAGCATCTGGATCGAACTTATTTGCTTACGTTACCGTTGCGTGTGATCTGGCCAAGTACAATTGACTGCAGTGTAATAAAGGCAATGGGTGTTTTCTTTATTAATTATAATAGTGAATGCAGAAAACAGTGGACGTGCAATGGTGGATGATCCATTATCAGAACTGGGATTGTAATCAACTGCTGCTCAAACCGCTGAGTGTTTCCAGCATGACGGCATTTTCCCTTTTCCTTCAGATCTTCTTTCGCAACAATATTACAAAAAATGTCATGCCCAAAAAACTGGCCCCAAAAGTCACGCGTCGTTTTTTGTCTACCTTTGATTTTCCAGCATCTGCAGTTCAAACAAACGTCATCGTACAGTGTAAATTTGTGTATATTTCATACTCACATACCCTATAGTCCCAGCTAGTTAGTTCTCATTTAATGGTTCAAATATGTACAAAATGCAATCTATAGTGCAAATCCGAAATCCTCAAGGTATCATTTCCTCTTTCTCTCATTCTGCTGCAACTTATCCCCGGATCACAGTCCCCGCAGTGACCAGAGGGCGATAAAAATGTACAACTCTCCTTACAGAAGGCGCAGAAAGATCTCTACTCTGGCAATTGAGGACGTTGCTCACCCAAAATAACTGAAAACGGAAATGACAAGCTATGCTGTACCTGCATTTAAGAGGGGCTGCAAGGTAAACCATGGGTAATATAGACCAGTGAACCTAACGTCTGTGTTAGGCAAATTACTGGAGAATGTTGAGGGGAACGATATACCTAGAGGTATTTGGGCGAATTGCGGATAGTTACCATAGTTTTCTACGTCGGAGATCATATCTCACAAATCTGATTGAATTTCCTGAAGTAACTTAAAAGATTGACAAGGGAAAAGTCGTAAACGTTACTTATATGGACTTGAAGGTTTTTGGTATTGTTCCGCATGATAGGCCGCTTTTAAAGGTTGTATCGCAAGTGACCCAGGACGAGAAAGCTGACTGGATAGAGAATTGACCGTGAAAGGAAGCAACGGGTGATCGTGGAGGTTTGTTTTTCAGACTGCAAGCCTGTGATTTGTGATGTTCCACGGGAATCGTTGCTGGCCCCATTGCTGATTGTGATTGATATCCGAGATTTGGATGAGTACACAAGGCATGATCAGTACGATGGTTATCAAATGTTGCAAAGGGGTCTTCATCTGTTGGGCTGTGGAACGTTGAATGGAGTTTCATACAGATAAGCACAAGGTGTTGTTTCTTGGGAAGTCAAAGCAGGACAGGACCTCAGTGAATGACAGGGCTCATCAATCCGATTATTGAGTATAGAAGTTGGGACGTCAGGTAACAGGTCTCTCAGACTTTGGCGAGGTCAAATTTAGTGTAGTGTGTTCAGTTCTGGACACCCATTTATAGGAAAGATGTTACCAAACTGCAAAGGTTGCGGATAAGATTTAAGAGCATGTTGCCTTGGCTCGAGGGCCTGAATTACACGGAGAGGTTGAGCATGTCAGGACTTTACACTTTGGAGCGCATGAGGACAAGGGATGATCATATTGAGGTGCATAAGTTCGTGATGGGAGTGGATAGTGTCTTTGACCCAGAGAACAAGAGAACATAGATTGAAGTAGAAAGATTTAATAGGAATCTGGGGGAGAACATTTTCACACAGAGCGTGTTGGACATATGGAACTTCCAGAGGAGGTACTTGAGACAGATGATACCATAACATTTAATATATATTTGCACAGGTGCACGGATCAGGAAGGTTTAGAAGGGTATGGACCAAATGCAGGCTGATGGGACCAGTGCAGATGATGCATCTTGAGCCGAGGGGTCTATGGCTTTATGATTTGAATTAATTAAACCAAACCCGGAGATGATACACAGAACATATACACATAGCTTCCTTCACCCGTTATGCAGGCGTGGGACAGGGTAAGCGTGGGGAGCGCTGCCTGAGTGAAATTCACTCGGTGCAAAGCCAAGGTGATACAGACAAACACCGCAGGAAGTTTGGCGCTATAATTAAGACGGCTAAAGCACAGTTTACGCTAAGTCATTTAAAAGAGGGAGTAGACGGGGGTGGAGAGGGCGGAGAAGGGCGAGAAAGGGAAGAAAGGGGCGGAGAGGAGCGGAGACAACTTTTAAGAAGCCAGAGATACACGACTGTGAAGCTGGCGGACATTCCGTTTTTTACCCCAATGAGCCAATTCGCCGGCTACAACCTACGAGAATCTACGAGAACCTTCGACTTCCTGGCATCCCACAAGGATCGCCTGGCGACCCACCTACGGCACGAGAATTCTCTCTACTCTCCATCGCGGCTTCATTCTGCTCGTCGCAAATTGTTCAACATGTTGAAAAAATTGCGCCAAATATAATGAGGGCGTGACTAGTTCCCAGAATACGAGAACTCCTCGCGTCCATGAAGGCGACTCCCTGGCAACAACCCGCGAGCATGTGGGGACCATGTGGCGACTGCATAGTCTCCTGCAGTCGGCTAAAAAGTCGCCTCAGTTGACAGCCCCATTATCATACCTTGACATCCCCATTGAACTTATTTATTCAGATGAGACAGCAATGGGCTCAACACGAACCTCAAGTGGCGCCCCATTCACAGACCACCAACCCGTTAAAAAAAATCTTCCACCATCACTCTGCTTGCAGCCATCAAGCCAATTCTGTATCCAGTTAGGCATCTCCACGTGGACCCCATACGACCTAACCTACTACAGGGAATCTTATAGGCTGAAATATGTATAGACTCCGTCTCCGGCTCTGCCCTCATCAATCTTCTCAGTTACATCTTAAAAAGAACCATATGTGAAAGACAACCTCCAAAGATAAAACACTGCTGAATATAACCAATATCTGTCTTTTCAAATGCACATACCTATTCCCACTTTATATCCTCCTCCGTAACTGTTTTACCACAAACATTACATGAGAATTAAGGGACAGAGGTTTCGGGGTAACGTGAGGGGGAACTTCTTTACTCAGAGGGTGGTGGCTGTGTGGAATGAGCTTCCAGCAGAAGTGGTGGAGGCAGGATCGATTTTAACATTTAAAAGTAAAGTGGATAGGTATATGGACGTGAAGGGAATGGAGGGGTATGATCTGAGTGCAGGTAGATGGGACTAGGGGAAAACAAATGGTCGGCACGGACTGGAAGGGCCGAGAGGGCCTGTTTCCGTGCTGTAATTGTTATATGGTTGTTATATGGTTATTAGGCTTACTCCTCCATTGTTTATACTTTTCGTGGTTCCTCCTCTAGCGTTATCACGTTTTCTTTGCAACATTTCTAAAACAGAAGCACAGCATTATCTTCCCTCAAATGTTCAGCATTTCACCCACGGTTAACAATGATTCACATATCTCAGCCAGGGCTCTTGCAAGTTATTCTCTAACTTTCAACAGTGGCCTTAGATACATCTAATCACAGGATCATTATATTAACCATATAACATATTACCATATAATATAACCATATAACAATTACAGCACGGAAACAGGCCCTCTCGGCCCTTCCAGTCCGTGCCGACCATTTGTTTTCCCCTAGTCCCATATACCTGCACTCAGACCATACCCCTCCATTCCCTTCCCGTCCATATACCTATCCACTTTACTTTTAAATGTTAAAATCGATCCTGCCTCAACCACTTCTACTGGAATCTCATTCCACACAGCCACCACCCTCTGAGTAAAGAGGTTCCCCCTCACGTTACCCCTAAACTTCTGTCCCTTAATTCGCATGTCATGCCCTCTTGTTTGAATCTTCCCTACCCTCAATGGGAAAAGCTTATCCACGTCAACTCTGTTTACTTATCTTCATACGGCTGAGGACACTCAGCACCACCTCGACAGTAATGCAACTGCACTCAAGTCTTTAAGTCTTTCTCCATGGTAAATACAGAGGAGAAGTTATAATTGAAGACCTTGCCCATGTCCTGCAGCTCTAAACGAAGATGACTACTAATCCTTTCACTCTCCAGTGAAACATTCCATTTAATATACGTAAAATCTATTTCGGTTATCCATAAGTGCCGCCATGCTCACCCTTTTTTGCCCTCCTGATATTTTTCTTATGTGTGCTCCTCAACCTCTCCCACTTCTCCCAGGAACGCTTAGATCCGAACAGCCGATACCTACCCCATACTCCCTTTTCTGGGCATTCTGAACCCAGGCATAAAGTTGTAAGCGGCCGAAGGTGAAAGAGAGAGAGAAGGGGAGAGAAGGGAGAGAGAGAAGGGAGAGATGGGGGAGAGAGAAGGGAGAGGGAGAGAGGATGGGAGAGAAAGAGAGAAGGCGGGAGAGAAAAGGGAGAAGGGCGACAGATGGGGAGAGAGAGAGGAGGGGGAGGGAGAGGAGGAGACAGGGATCAACTATCAAGCATCCTATCAAGTATTCTTCATTGTTATTCAGACTTATCAGTCTGAGCGAAATTTCGTGCCTTGCAGTCATGAAATAACAAAACACACAATAAACACGGATTTAACTTCTACCAACTTGAGCCCACCAGGCACCTCCTCACTGTGATGGAAGGCAAAAGTCTTAAAGTCCTTGTCTCTTCCCTCCTTGTTCCCCCTCTGCGTTGAGGCGATCCGGGTCTCCGAAGTTGTGACCCCCCGGGTGATATTAAGTAAGTCAGTCCCGCGGCTGAATCCAAGCTCCGCGAATGGGCCGGTTCAATCTCCGGGGCGGTCGAAGCTGCCGAAGCTGCCGCCCTCCAGTCCAGCGGACGAAGCATTTGTTGCGGAAGCGCCGGAAAATCTGCTCACCAACCTGTGACCTGCGAGCTCCCGACGATGTCGTCCACTGGGCCCGCGGCCTGGCATCCGAGCCTCCGAGGTCGGCTCGCCGCCGCAACGCCACCACAGCCCCGAAGTCGGCCAGCTTCGCGATGGTAAGTAAGTCCTGGCTCTGCCTCCGGAGCCTCGAGGTCGGTCCCAGTTGGAGGCCGCCAACTCTGCGATTAGGCCTCAGCGCAGACGGAGACGGAGGATACGGCAAGAAAGAGTCGCATCCACCCGAAGGAAGCGACCAAAACATGTTTCTCTCCCCCCCCCCCCCCCCCCCCCCACACACACATACAGAACCTAAATAAATTAAAAACTAACTAAAACAGGAGAAAAGAAAACAAAAAAAGGAAAAAAAAACAGACGAACTTCCGGACCATAAGAAGTGAGAGAAGAGAGAGAGAGCGGGGAGAGAGGGGGTTGGGAGAGAGAGAAGAGGGGAGAGAACGAAAGAAGGGGAGAGAGTGGAGGGAGAGAGAGGGGGAGAGAGAGAAGGGGGAGAGAGGAGGGGGAGAGAGAGCAGGTGAAAGAGAAGGGGGAGAGAGAGAAGGGAGATAGAGGGGGGAAGAGAGAGAAGAGGGTAGAGAGAAGGGGGGAGAGAAGGGGAAACGGGAGCGTAGGAGCCATTTTACCACACAAGCCACAGGTGACTGGGCAATCTGAACCCAATCACCAAGTTGTAAGCGGCCGACGGTGCGCATCGCTCGGGACAGCTCCCACCCTCCCACGGCCACCCTCCGCGTTCTGTGGGTCGGGTAGAGCGGAGGTGTGGGACAATGTTCATCCCTCCACAGTGATGTGATGGAGCGGGTGTCTGGACCAATTACTGACAAGTCCCGACACCCGGCAACGTCATGTCCGTTATTTGACTTTTCTGTTGAGCGGCATTCGGTCAGTGGCTTGAAGACGACGCCGCCTTTCGGGTAGGTGGCGTTTCGACGGTGCGGGCATTCGGTGAGTTTGCTTTTAGGTGACGCAGCCTTTAGGCGTCCGGCCCATTCGGTTAGTTTTTATTTAGGCGTCCCACCCTTTTGGTCCGTTGGCGTTTCGGCTTCGTCTCCATTCGGTTATCTGGCCTTTCGGCTTCGTCTCATTCGATTATCTGGCTTCCACTGCTTTGCTTCGGCTTCTCGTCCGTCGGCGCCACGTCCGTCGGCGACCCAACTCACCCCTGCCAATTGCACCATAGAAACATAGAAAAACATATAAACATAGAAAATAGGTGCAGGAGGATGCCATTCGGCCCTTCGAGCCAACACCGCCATTCATTGTGATCATGGCTGAACATCTCCAATCAATAACCCGTGCCTGCCTTCTCCTCATACCCATTGATTCCACTAGCCCCTAGAATCGTACTATATCCCCATGCTCCTACCTATTCCTATTGCCCCTCTCCTGTTTATCATCGCTCAACGAAACATATTTTACTTCGGAGTCACGTGAGTGACTTCGTGAAGATCCCGCCAGTACGCATGCGCGGCATATCGTCGCGCGCATTTGCATCGGCAGGCTGGGGGGGAGTGCGCTCTCTCCTCCGGCTCCTTCATAAGGCCGGCAGGTAAGTACTTACCTTTACTCCACAGGATGGACAAGGGCAAGAGGAAGGCGACGCTGTCGAGGAGCCGAGCTGCATCGACCAGCCAACGGCCCTTGTCCCCGGAGCTGCAAGCACCACCGGCAGCTTCGAGGCATGTGGGGGCAGGAATGCGGAAGTCGGGCGTTCCCGCTACTTTAGCGCCCGACTCACCCGAGTGGTTTACCGCCCCGGAGCTGGATGCAACGGATCCAGACTTCGAGCCCCCTTCCCCCAAGAAAAGAGCGGGGAAACAGGTACGTGCTAAGGGGCTTCGCTCCTCACAAGCGACCTCTCCCCGAGTTCCAGAAGACCCGAGGGGGCTGGGCCGGGGGACAGCTGCACGACAGGGGAGCCCTGCAAATGTGCACCAACACGTACCACTGCCAGGGAGATCTGCCGTAGTGCAGTCTGGCAGCTCCACTGCTGCGTCGAGTAGGCCTGCAGGAGCAGATACCGCCGACAACACACCCCGTCAGGCTGCGGTCAAGGGCGGAGGTGGCAGCAGTAGACGGTCGGTCAGCTCAGCTCTGGGAGCGGCCGACCATGCGGCTCCAAGCCAAAAGATGGGCAAGTGTGGAGGTAAGCCTGCACTGACTCTGGGGAGCCAGGTTCCAGGGGCCGGCGCCGATTCAACTCACCTGCCTTCATATCAGACAGATGGGCCGCCACAGTCTGTGAGAAGACAGACTAGCGGAGAGTCTGTGCGGGAGTCGTATGAGCCTACTTGGGCGGTAGGTCACGACAACCTGCCATTGGACCCAAGACAGCACTTTACGGAGGTGTGGTCCGATGGTGGAAGCCCCAGTGAGTTCGCAGGGCCTGGGGAAGTCGGCTTGTCCGCTGCAGATAGCAGGGATTGTCGCATAGAGCGGTTGGAGCTCTTAGTGGAGCAACTCCTTTCAGCTGGACCGGGAACGGGAAGAGCGGGACTCGCGGGCATCCACTAGCCGTGCAAGGAGCCCACTCAGCATCTCATCGGTTCCAGCCAGAAGTGCTAGCAATTGCCCAGCTGCTGTGTTTGAAGACGACCAGGGACAGCCAGTGACCGCTGAGCCAGAGCATGAGGAGGATATGCTGGATGTGGTGGGTAAGTTTGCCGCTACTACACAAACAGGGGAACCTCTGCACCACGAATTGGCGGGCACCATTGATTACCTGACTACGCACCAACCTCAGAGTCAGGTTCTCAATGATACCATGGAGAAAATAAAACAGCCCGAGAACTGCATCAGCCTCAGTGTGCCCTTGGTTAATGCCGAGATCTGGGGACACTTGTGTACGGCCACCAGGATGCAGGATGTCCGCCTCCAGCGTATTTTAAAGGTTCTCTCCGCGGGCATAACGGCGTTTGCTAGGACCCTGGACGGGGATAATGTGTCCAGTGAACAGCAAGATGCACTGGCACTCCTATGCAACGCCCAGCATGAGATAAACTGCCTGCGCAAGAGCTCCATAAAGCCCACACTCAACCCAAAATTCGCGGGGTTGTGCCGACCATCAACCGCTCCACCGCCGCATCAGTTGTTTGGAGACCTGTCCAAACAGGTGAAGGAACTGGACGAGGAGGCCAAAACAGCTGGCCTCATGAAACCTCCGACGGCCAGACTTCACCCATACCACCAGCAACAGCCAAACACAACCTGGAAACCACGACTGCCGGACAGGACACAAAGGTCCTACCCACCTCCACTTCCGCAAACACAACGACCTATTTTAGGGCAAGGCCAACAACGGCCTGCATGGAAGATGCGGCCGCCACCCCGTCAACCTCCACAACGTCAAACCAAAACACCATACGTAAGGAACCGCCGCTAACCATGGAGGTAAGGGGGTCTGGTTCCTCTCACGCCGTAGCATCCCCTCCTGCACGAATAGGTGGGCGATTGCGGGCTTTTTTGGACATATGGAAAACTGTCACCACAGATGAGTTTTTTTTTACAAAGTGTTCAAGGTTATGTTATAGAATTTATTGGAGGTATAAATCCCCCTACCCAGCATTCGCCTCATAGGAAGTTTACTCTATCCCAAAAAGAGGTGGAGGCAGGACATGCTGAAATTATACGGCTAGCAGCAAAAGGGGTAATTGGTAAAACCAAGCATGAACCTATTGAGTCTGTGTCCAACATCTTCACCAGAATTAAAAAAGATGGGGGATGTCGGATTATAATAGACTTAACTGAGCTGAATACTTTTGTACAATATACCCATTTCAAAATGGATACTTTTGAAACAGCCAAGCAAATGCTTAACCCAGGGTACTTTATGGCATGCATCGATTTGAAAGATGCATACTATACGGTGCCCATTTCTGAGGCTCACAGAAAATTCCTAAAGTTTGTCTGGAAGGGTCAATTATGGGAATACAAGGCATTGCCCAATGGAATCACCACAGCCCCTAGGCTGTTTACAAAATTGGCTCTTCTCCGACAAGAAAATTACATGGTAATGGCATATTTGGATGATATCCTTATAGTGGGTCAGACCCTCCAATTGACAACTCGGGCAGTAGCTGCAAGTAAGGGTCTCTTCGAGAAGCTGGGGTTTGTAATCCATCCAGACAAATCAAAATTGCACCCGGTACGGGTTATGGATTATCTGGGGTTCACCCTAGACACCAATTTAATGAAGATTACCATCCCAACCAGCAAAGTGTAAGGAAGGCTCACAGACACCTTAAAGTCTTCAGCACTTTTATTAAGCACACGTCATACATAGCCCTGGCTGTGCGTGGTCTGTCACGAACACCAGAGAGCGAGCTAGGGCGTGTAGGTTGCAATTATACTAAATGGTGGGGGGAGTGGTTAGCATGGACATCGTTACTATCAATTAAAGGTGTACACACATATCATCTACATCCTTCTTCTACCAAAACAAACAGTGAGTGACAGGGCGACCACGTCTCATGCGCCAGGGTGAGTGCAAACAGTAAAGCACAGGAATACAGGATCACACGTAATCGCCGTAACGGACCGGCGGCCTGACCAGGCGACCAGACCGGGTCCGCACCTCGCCATCACCTCCTTCCCCGACGGGAACAAGCGGGGACGCCGGGTCATGGTGGGGGCTACGGACAGGAGAACTCCTAGGCGACGAAGGCAGCGGGGAGGGAGGCGAAGAGAAGGGCGCGGAAGCCGGAGAAAGCGGGACCGCAGCCGGGAGGCGCTCCGGAGGAGGACGAGGGGTGGCCGGCCCCAGAGGAATGGGCAAAGCACAGGGCCGCGACAGGGGCAGCGGGGGGTGGGAGAGGCTCGGTCACGAGCCGGAGATGCTGGCGGGACCGGCGGTACACCCTTCCGTCGTGGTTGACAAGGTAGGAAGGAGGGGAACCGGCAGAACCGACGACCACGCGGGTTGATAAGCTGCGCTCTGAGCTGCTGCGTAAGCCTGATCTGACATTCCATGAGGCGCTGCATGCCTCTCGTTTAGCTGAGGCTGTCTCCTCCGCTGTACCCTGTGGTCCACACAGCCAGTCTCGCTGGTCCCCAATACAATGCTCCCCGGCGACAGAGGGCAAGACCACTGCAGAGCTCCAGACCCCCTCAACTATGTCCAAATTGTAACTTTGTCTCACACCGTTTTAATGTGTGCCCGGCGTTGGGGAAAACCTGTAACTTTTGCAACAGGCCCGGTCACTTTTCGGCAGCATGCCGTTCCCGTGGGAACCCTGCACAGCCACAGCAGAAACCGTCTCGCGACCTGTCACGAGACGACTCGGCGTCTAGTTCCCATCTCCAGCATGTTGATCTTTCCCCGTCTGACCCTGACTCTTCTCCGAGTGAGCTGGATGTGTTTTCCTTGCGAGGTGCAGCTGGACTGATAACGGACCCGACCGTCCGAGTCACGGTGAATGGCATGGCCTTCTCTGCTAAGGTCGACACGGGGGCAGCTGCCAATGTTATGTCAACAAGCCTGTTCAGGAAGATAAGAAATAATGAGCCTGTTTCCACAGACAATGCTGTTTTGCGTGCCTATGGGGGTGGCGTGCTTATTCCTGTGGGGAGGGCCACTCTCTACTGCAAGGTGCTGTCGGCCACTCGGCCCCTCTCTTTCTTCCTGCTAGACGGTAAATGTGACCCCCTGCTCGGCGTGGAGGCCTGCCAGGACCTCGGGTTGGTGAGCTTCCACAGCGATGTCCACCTGGTAGAGGCGCCCCTGAACCCGCTGGCCGAATTCCCGTACCGTTCGACTCGAAGCTGGGGAAGTTGCCCTGCAGCTACAAGATTGCCCTCAATCCCGACATCACGCCGGTCGTCCGTCCCCCGCACCGCGTGTCCTTTGCCATGAGGGGCAAGGTCGAGTCTGCTCTTCGCGAGATGGTGGCCGCGGGCATCCTGGCGCCAGTCACGGACTCCACCCAGTGGGTTTCTACTATGGTTGTCGCTGCGAAGAAAGACAAGAGCGAAATACGGATCTGCATCAACCCCAAGGACTTGAACTTGGCCATCAGGCGCCCGCACTATCCCATGCGGACGGTGGAGGATGTTGCTACACAGGTTGGCCCTGCCACCGTGTTCTCGGTTCTTGATGCCAAGAGTTCGTTCTGGCAGATACCTCTAGACGAGCGATCCTCGCACCTGACAACCTTCAGCACGCCCTTCGGCAGGTATCGCTTCCTCCGCATGCCGTTTGGGATCAACTCTGCCAGCGAGGTGTTCCAGAGGACCATGGAACAACTGTTTGGTGGACTTCCGTGTGCCATCATTGTCGACGACATCCTGGTCTATGGGAAGAATGTCGCTGAGCACGACCACCACCTTTGCCAGGTGCTGCAGCGGGCCCGGGAGGTCAACCTGAAACTCAACCCGAAAAAGTGCCGATTCCGGGTCCCTGAGGTCACCCACGTGGGGCATGTTTTCACGGCATCGGGGCTGAAGCCCGACCCGCAAAAGAGGGCCGCAATATCCGGGATGCCTGCACCTGCTGACGTGCCTGGCCTGCAGCGCTTCTTGGGCATGGTCAACTACCTGGGAAAGTTCATCCCCGACCTGAGTGAACTGAGTGCCCCTCTGCGGGATCTGGTGAAAAAGGACACTGCCTGGGCCTGGTTCCGGCAACACCAGCGTGCATTTGACACCCTCAAATCTAAGCTGGTCAGCATGCCAACGCTGAAGTACTTCGACCTCCAGCGCCCCATCGTTCTCATCGTGATGCCTCTAAGTTTGGCCTCGGGGCCGCCTGCCTGCAGATCCATGACGGGGTGCAACTGCCTGTATCCTACGCGTCCCGCACAATGACGTCCGCTGAACAACACTATGCCCAGATTGAGAAAGAACTGCTGGCGGTTGTCTTTGCCTGCTCCAAATTCAAAGACTATATCCTGGGCAACTGCTTCACTGTCGAGACGGACCACCAGCCTCTGGTCACCATCCTCAACAAGCCAATCCACGTGGCCTCCTCCCGGCTCCAGCGCATGATGCTCCAGCTACAACGCTTCACTTTCACAGTGATTTATCGCAAGGGCAAGGACATGGTTGTTGCGGACACGCTGTCTCGGGCGCCTCTCTCATCCACAACCCAGCATCCGTACGAGTCGTCCGATCTGATGGTCCTGGGCGTGAACTTCGTGCCCTCCGGTCAGTTGAAGTCCCTAGCCGAGCACACGGCGGCAGACGCTTCGCTACAGCAGCTGGCCACGGTCATCAGGCAGGGTTGGCCAGACCGCCGTTCTTCCCTGCCGGCCGCAGCGGTGCCTTACTTCTTGGTTCGTGACGAGTTGGTGCTGCGTGGTGGTGTGATTGTGAAGGGGCACAAGGTGGTGGTGCCCGAAGCACTACGGGAACAATACTTCGAGACCGCTCATCGTGGCCATCCCGGGGCCGAGGCGACCCTTTCTGTCGCTCAGAGCCAGTTCTTCTGGCCCGACATGCCTCGCTACTTCCGGGATAGGGTCTCCGCGTGCCCTACCTGTAACAACCTCGCTCCACAACAACAGCGGCAGCCGCTCCTGCAGCAGCCAGCTGCTGACCTGCCATGGTCTGCACTAGCAACCGACATCTTCGAGTGGCACGGAAAGCACTTCCTGGTGCTTGTCGACTCTTACTCCAGCTGGTTTGAAGTTGACCAGCTCCACTCCCTCTCTTCCTCCGCAGTCATCGACAAGTTACGCCGCCACTTTGCCACCTTCGGGTCCCCCGTCAGCCTGCAGTCGGACAACGGCAGCCAGTTCACCAGTGCCGAGTTCCGCGATTTTGCTGAGCGTTGGAACTTCCGTCATTAAACCAGCAGCCCGGAATACCCACAGAGCAATGGACTGGCCGAGCGCGCGGTCCGCAGTGCTAAAGGATTGTTGGAACGTTGTCACCTATCCCGCTCCGACATCTACCTGGCCCTGCTGAACCTCCGCAACATCTCCCGCGACCATGCCCTGGGCTCCCCGGCTCAGTGACTCACGTCCCGAGTCACGAGGCCCACGGTCCCGGTGTCTCAGCAGTCCCTGTCCCGCTCCGTCTATAAACCTGCCTTGGTCCGGAAACGCATTGCCAAAAAATACAGTATCCAGAAGTGTTCCCACGACAGGCCCTGCCGTGTCCTCCGCCCTCTTCTCCCCGGCCAGGTCGTTCGTATGAGGTCCTCTTCTGGCTGTTCCAAGCTGGCCGTGGTCGTCGGTTCTGCCGGTTCCCCTCGTTTGTACCTTGTCAACCACGACGGACGGGTGTACCGCCGGTCCCGCCAGCATCTCTCGCTCGTGAATGAGCCTCTCCCTCCCCCGGCGGCTCCGTATGCCCCCCCGCTGCCACTGTCGCGGCCCTGTGCTTTGCCCGTTCCTCTGGGGTCGACCTCCCCTCGTCCTCCTCCTGAACGCCTCCCGGCTGCAGTCCCGCTTTCTCCGGCTTCCTCGCCCTTCCCTTCGCCGTCCCCCCCGATGCCTTCGTCGCCAAGGGGTTCTCTTGTCCGTAGCCCCCACCATGCCCCAGCGTCCCCGCTTGTTCCCGTCCGGGAAGGAGGTGATGGCGAGGTGCGGACCCGGTCTGGTCGCCTGATCAGGCCGTCGGTCCGTTACGGCGATTACGTGTGATCCTGTATCCCTGTGCTTTACTGTTTGCACTTACCCTGGCGCATGAGACGTGGTCGCCCTGTCACTCACTTTTTGTTTTGGTAGAGGAAGGATGGAGATGATATGTGTGTACACCTTTAATTGATAGTAACGATGTCCGTGCTAACCACTCCCCCACCAGTTAGTATAATTGTAACCCACACACCCCTAGCTCCCTCTCTAGTGATCGTGACAGACCACGCACAGCCAGGGCTATATATAATGTGAGGGATAAAGTGATTAAACCCCACTATAGTAAGGAGCTTTAAAGAGGATTCAAACTGATAGGGGCCAGGCAGAGGGTTCTGACACAGCTGCGTATAAAAGTTACCAGACCCATCCTTGAGTAAGAAGTAATAGCGGTAGAAGGGAGTGATGTAGATAGATCCCTATCAGTAGAATGGAGTGATAGATGGGACCCTTGTCACTATAGCTTAGCCTTAGTACTGATATAGGAGAACTGAGAGGGTTCACTTGGAGGTGAGTAAAACTAGGGTAGGTCATGAGCAACTGAGCATGCTTAATAGAATAAATTAATATTACAACACACCCCTGGTCAAGAAACTGCTCATTACCATGAACATGTCTGGAAATGCGATGTATGATATGGGAGGTACTGGGGGGATGTACCTACAGATTGTGCACCTCAGACCCTGATTGGAGAAGGGTCCGGAGGTGAGGTTGAATGTAAAATTGTGTGTATAAAGGGGGATGACTTCTCTGACTTCGGCGTGTCTCGACTTGGAGAGGAACCCGGTTCTGCAGACTCGTAAAATAAAGAATCTCTTGCTTCCACGATTTGGTCTTTGAGCAGTGATTGTGAGCACAAAGCGTACCTCACAAACTGGGGGCTCGTCCGCGATCGCCACTCCGGCTGCTTGGTGGAGGCAAAGAAGGAAGGGAAGGTGCACCCTGCTGATTTCAGCAGTCTCTGATCTCCTTGCTTGCCATCAGCAATTTGAGCGAGTGATATTCGGGTGGAAAGACTCGGGAAGCAAGAGGGGGTGTAAGGTGAATAAATAAGGAACGGTCGAGCGATTCTTGTGCACAAGACCCAGGTAAGAAAACTGACTATTAAGTATTGCCTCGGCGACCGGGGTCTGTCGGACGGGAATAGTACGACGAGACAATGGGAAACCGGAACGGAAAAAGTAAGGGTCCGGGGAAACAGGATAAGGCTCACACTGGTATAGAGCCGCACATTCCGCCCGATAGTCCGTTGGGGCGAATGTTGCACGGATGGGGTGAAGGGAACACCCGGGGTAAGTGTAAGGAAACTATGATAAAGTTTTGTTACTTTGATTGGCCAAAGGAGCCTATCCGAGGGAGCGCGGTGTGGTGGTCAAGGCTGTGCTCAAATGAAGATTGGATAGACTCGGCTAGTACTCGCTGAGCAAAAGGATTTGAGTACAAGAACAGGAAGGTACTGCTGCAGTTGTACAGGGTCTTGGTGAGGCCACAGCTGGAGTATTGCGTACAGTTTTGGTCTCCTAATGTGAGGAAAGACATTATTGCCAGAGAGGGAGTACAGAGAAGGTTCACCAGACTGATTTCTGGTATGGCACGACTTCCATATGAAGAAAGACTGGATAGACTTGGCTTGTATTCGCTGGAATTTAGAAGATTGAGGGGTAATCTCATAGAGACTTAAAAATAATTCTTAAGGGGTTGGACAGGCTAAATACAGGAATATTGTTCCCGATGTTGGGGAAATCCAGAACAAGGGGCGTCACAGTTTAAGAATAAGGGGGAAGTCTTTTAGGACAGAGATGAGGAAAAATTCACACAGTGGTGAATCTGTGGAATTCTCTGCCGCAGAAAGTAGTTGAGGCCAGTTCGTTGGCCATATTTAAGAGGGAGTTCGATGTGGCCCTTGTGGCTGAATGGATCAGGGGGTATGGAGAGAAGGCAGGTACAGGATACTGAGTTGGATGATCAGCCATAATTATATTGAATGGCGGTGCAGGTTCGAAGGGCCGAATGGCCTGCTCCTGCACCTAATTTCTATGTTTCTATGTTTCTATGAAAAATATTGAGTTGTTTCAAACAATCTCATTGAAGTAAGAATGGAACTAATGTGATGTGTGTGTAAAAACCGGTTTTGTGTGAATGAGGAAGCTTGTATATGTGATAGGTTTGTTTGCTGTGGGCCACATGCTGTAAGGGTAGGTGTGTGTGTTCCTTTAAGAAATTGTAAGCAATGGGGGAGGTTAGGAACAGCTGTAAGGTAACGGACGACGCTTTGTATCATGGCAACTTAAAAGGGGAAAGTTGGAAAATGTAGGTTGCTTGGCTTTGTTGATTTCATTTCAGTAAAGTTAATTTGGAAAATTGTTAGTCGTATGTATTTAAACTAGGAATTGGAATTTGGGAATTGAAGGGAGAATGGTTTGAACAAAATTAGAAATAAGTTAATTGCTGAACAACAAGCAGCTTATATGGTTTGTTTAGATAAACATTCTGGTTGGAGAAGGGTAATAAATTAATGGTGCCCAGGGAAAAAAAAGGAGTTGGCAGACAATGATGTCAATAATGGAAAGTTTATTTACTTCAGAAGAAAGACAGATGGTCAGACAGCAGGAATAAAGATCTGGGAAAGGGGTTGCAGGCTCCGGGGGTAGCAGCAGACGCATGTCAGCAGTTACTAAAGGTTAATTTCGTAACCTAGTCATGGCCAGATATTAGAAAGAAACTGGAAAAATTGGAGGATTGGAATGTCAAACCATTAAATCAATTGTTAACAGAGGATCAGAAATATGTGTATGATGGGATGAGGAAAAACAGAAGGGAATTTCCCAGGCTACGACGGGAGGTGCAGTCGTGCACACTCATGGAGGAAGAATAGGGAAGTCGGGGGTCCTGCTCCCTGGGGTGTATGGGATACACACGGGAACCTCTGGTAAACTTGAAATTAGGACCCCAGGGAGAGGATATGGTATTTATGGTAATTTGGGAGTGGAGAGATCAAGTGGAACTAAGGTACCAGAAGAAATTGGATTAGGTGAAAAACAAGTCAGAATCTCGGGGGTAGGGGGGAAAGTGATGACTACCCCCGAGGTAGAAGGGGTGGTGGTAAAATATGAGGATCGAGAAGTCAGTGGAAGATTTTAAAAGGAAGGTGAATAAATTTGCAAAGCAGGATAAACTATCTGAGAAGTAAGACATTGAGTTTAGAATGAGAAAGAAGGCAGATCAGAAAGGATTAAAGTGGGAAGCAGAGGGATAAATTGATGAGACTGCTTTAGAAAGAAAGAGCGTGAAAAAGGAAAGACAATGTTGTCAGTAACAACAGACCTGGTTGAAAAGTCTGAAATAAGTGATGCACCGACACACAGTGAGTCCTATGACAGAGCCAAACAGGGGCCAGAGATTCCATGCCAATAATAAATGTATTTGGGAGAGTGTTTTCTCAAATGCCCTATCAGGAGTGAAATAAATCTGGATATAAGCCCAGACAAGGCTAGTAAGGAGATAGGTAATGGATAAGGTGTGTTGGGGATGTGAACAGGTACGATAATCAGGAAATAATAATAATACTATTAATAATAATAATATTATTAATAATAATATTAATAATAATAATAATATAATAATATTAAGATAATGGTGAACATAGCTATGGTACAAACATTAAGAAGAGGTATTAAATACACCTAGGCTAGGTTGCGGCAGCGTTTTAAATACTAGCGCCGTGTTTGTAATCAGATGTTGTAGGCAGATTTGGAAGGTGTTGATATAGTATGTGGATGATTTGTTGGTTTGTTCCACAAGTGAGGAGCAATGTGAGAGAGAGACATTGTAATTATCTTGGAAAAGATGGCACAGGAGGTCATGATGTATCAAGGCAGAAGTTTTAGTTTTGTCAGCAGCAGGTAGAATATTTTGGACGAGTCATATCTAAAGAAGTAAAAGCTATAGCGCAGGATCAAATTGGAAGCTTGCCTGCAATCTTGCTTAGTGCAATTGGCAGAAATTAAGGCTTTAAAACCCCTGTCTCATCAAACCCCTGTCTCACTGTGCGAGTTGGCCCACGAGTGACCCCGAGATTTCACTCGTGGTGATCACGTAACGTCGGAAATCGCACGAGCAACTTATCGACTCGTGGCGCTAACGGCAGGTACTCGGGAAACTTGTTAACTCGTGAAAAAAATCAAACATGTTTGATTTTTTCCACGAGTCAAATTAACTGTTCAAGTTAAAAATGGAAACATTTAAACTTGTTGTAATAACGTAGTGGCCCGTGCGTTTATCTTAGTGTCTCGTGAGTCTACCGTGGGAACTTTAATAATCTGTTCTTTTGCTCGAGTAAAGACTGAACCAAAGATAGACACAAAATGCTGGGGTAACTCAGCGGACTAGGCAGCATCTCTGGAGAGAAGGAATGGAGTCGAGACCCTTCTTCAGACTTACTCGAAATGCCACCCATTCCTTCTCTCCAGAGATGCGGCCTGTCCTGCTGAGTTACTCCAGCATTTTGTGTCTATCTTCGGCCTTTCTGCGATGATCTGCCACTTGTCCTTTATTACTGAGGCGCCTGCCCCGTGGCTTCGTATTAGTCACTCTGTCTCATGAGGACGCGGTTAAAGACCTGCCGAAGGGGCAAGTGTGCGGTGGTGGGTGGGATGTTTCCACGTGTGATGCTCCATCCATCCCCCGGGGCCGAGAGTGTGGGATTGGGAAGGAACTGCAGATGCTGGTTTACACCGAAGATAGACACACACGATGCTGGAGTAACTCCGAGGGACAGGCAGCATCTCTGGAGAAATGGGATGGGTGAGATTTCGGGTCGAGACCTTACTTCAGACTTCTCCAGAGATCCCGCTGAGTTTACTCCAGTAGTTGGTGTCTATCCCGGTGGCAGGGAGCCGGGCTTGGCCGACCCGCCACCTCTACTTGCCGGTCAGTCCGGTGATCATCGCCCTCCGCCCGGGATGCAGCGGAGGTTTCCACCCGGTGAGTTGTCCAGCGCTCACGGTGGACGAGGGAGGACAGCAATAGGCAAGGTGAATGAATAGCAGCACATAAATGAGTCGACCTTTAATATTTCTTGATTTTATGTTTTAATTTACAAGCTGCTTCAAGCGAGGCAAGTTTTATTTTCAGTCCGAAGAAGGGTCTCGACCCGAAACGTCACCCATTCAACGATAGACACAAAAAAGCTGGAGTAACTCAGAGGGTCAGGCAGCAACTCTGGAGAGAAGGAATAGGTGACTTTTCGGCTCGAGATCCTTCTTCAGAAGACGAGCCCTTATCCAAAACGTCACCTTCCCCAGAGATGTTACCTGGCCCGCGTTGTTACTCCAGCTCCGTCCAAAGCCTTGGGATCGTCGCCAACATGAAGACGGTGCGAAGCCCTCGGGCCCGGTGCAATGGGCGGGGAGCTGGAGAGGGGAGAGAAGGGGTCACACACATGGCCGGGAAGCAGAGGGGTGGGGGTGGGGTTGGTGACACTCAGGGCCAACAATGAGATGGAGAAATACAGAAACCCCGACGTGCAAAGGAGACCTACAATAGCGCACGATCTCTCTCGCGTTATGGCAGGTGATTGTCGCCTGTCCGCTGTTTCTGCGCCTAAAGCCTTGAGATCGTTGCCCTTTGTGTTGGCGTGAAGGGGGAGGGGGCTATTGTGCTGCTTGATTGCCCCCTGCTATCATAGGGACAGGGAGACACAGCGGCTTTTTGAGACTGGTGGGCAATCACTACCAAAGTGTCTGCCTGCAGTCAGCACACCTCTCCTACACATGTCTCCCGCACTAAGACCATCCCGCAGAGAATGATCCCAGCACCCAAGAGCCTTGTCTGTCACCCCCCACCCCCAACCACCCTCCACCTCAACTTACGCCTGGGCACCAAAGCAGCTCAGGAGGCGAATCCTGAGCTCCGTCTCCCAACAATCTGATGTGCAACTGATGTGAAAGAACAGCGGCTGCGGCCGGCACCCGGCATGGACTTCTTACCTTCATTCACAGTTGGCTCAAGAGTAACGGGAGAGGAACTTGGTAACTCGGGAGAGGAACTTGGAACATCGCAGCAATGACATACCCGTGGGAACTCTGTTCAACACTTGATCATAAACTTGAAATCTCGTACATAACCACGAGTCTGGTTTTTTTCTTTCACTTGGGGTCACTCGTGGGATGACTCGCACCGTGAGACGGGGTTAAGAGAGCAGCATATGTACATGGAGTCTGGCACATGTTTGGAGCAGTAGGGAAACAGAAAGGCTTTGAGAAAAGCAACGGAGACCCCATGCAAAGTTAGCAGTGTGCCCCTATGAAATGTTGTTTGTGTTACCTTATTTGGGAAAGATAGAAGGAATACCCACCATAGAGGGCAGTGATGTATTCTTAAGGAACTATTTACTGGCAGTGTCTCGTTCCCTTACAGAATTAAAAGCTAAAGGACTATTGGCTCAAAGCCCACCACTCGACTTTCCAATACATGCTGTAAAGGCCGGCGACTGGGTACTGGTCAAGAATTGGAAGGAGGAGAAATTCCAGCCCAGGTGGAGCGGCCCATTCCTAGTATTACTGACAACCGAGACAGCAGTACGAACAAAAGAAAAAAAGGTTGGACACACGCAATCCGGGTTAAAGGACCCGTTGATCCACCCGATCCTGATGAGGAGGAACAGTGGATGGTGAAGCCAGGAAACAAGCCCCTAACATTAACTTAAAAAAAAAAGAATTGAATGCATAACTGAAAGTATGAAAGGAGCAGTCGTGGTATTGTTTGCTTTGCATGTAATTATGGTAAAAAGTATTAATAATTGTGATAAATGTTATCATCCTATCAGATACAGAGGGCGGACAACCAGATCATTTACCTATCATTCTCATGTGAACGATGCTTGCTATAACCTGAGGACTAGAACAATTTGTGAAGAGGAGGGAAAGAAGTATTTTATGGTAGGGAATACGGGGTATATAGGGATTTGGGTACGTTACCTGTCCAAAGGGAGAGAGATGGGTTTGTGTAACCAAGGCAGGACAGTTAGGTTTCCCTTTCCAGGTCTTAAGATGGGCAATAGAAAAGATGAAAGAGGAAGTAATAAAAGAGTTTACAGAAGTAGTAGTCACCAAGCCTCCCCCTCCCCCACCTACTCAGCCTCAATTGCACCAGACACTGTACGAAGAAATAAAGAAGCAGATTGAGATCCCTGAAGGAGAAAAAAAAACCTGTTTGTGGACTTGGCCCTCCGGATAGCTGGAATCCTGAATGTGACTAATTGTTGGGTCTGTGGCGGACCACTGATGAGCTCACGTTGGCCGTGGAGAGGATCCATTGTTGAAGTATGGGACCTGATTAAGTGGAACCTGACAGTTAGACAAGACCGAGATCCCCAGGCATGGGTCCTGACAGGTTGGGATTGAGTGTATCGCTAGGCCCTGGGCAAAAGATGCCATCCTAGTAGGCAGCAGCCCCTGCCAGCGCATCGTCACCCAGTGGCCAAATCAGTCCCGAGTGTGGTGGCCAGAGGAGCCTAAATGGTATCCAACTAAGAATTACAGGAGAAACTTCACTATCTGGATGAAGACCAGTGGAATGGAATCGACTGGACTATGAAACTGCACCGGGAACAACCCTTATCAAGGAATCCCAGTGTTGCGAGACATATGGAACAAGGTTACCTCTAGTGGACCGGCCCCTGAAGGACTGTTATGGATATGCGGAAACAAGGCATACTCGGTGTTACCGATAAATTGGAGTGGGACTTGCTTTATTGGACTGGTACAACCAGGATTTTTTCTGTTAAACACCGAAGAAGGGCGGTCGCTAGGAACACCTGTATTTGACGACCTATATCGGAAGAAGAGGAAAATAGACATTGGAGAATGGAAAGATGATGAATGGCCACCAGCAAGAATCATCTCATACTATGGACCAGCCACTTGGGCACAAGATGGATCCTGGAGCTACCGAACACCAGTATACATGTTAAACCGGATCATAAGGCTTCAGGCAGTACTGGAGGTAATTACCAACCAAACTGCGGGGGCACTGGAGATGCTGGCAAAGCAGCAGACACAGATGAGAGCAGCAATATACCAAAACCGGTTGGCCCTAGATTACCTCCTGGCAGAAGAAGGATGGGTATGCGGGAAATTCAACCTCTCTAATTGCTGTTTACACATCGATGACAATGGACAGGCAGTGATGGATATATCAGAAGGAATCGGTAAGTTGGCACATGTTCCAATTCAAAAGTGGAATTCGATTATGGGAACCCAATGGTGGGATTCCATCCTCTGAGGAACATGGTGGAGAACGGTGGGACTCGTGTTTCTATGTGCAGTGGCTGGACTGATCTTTATCCCCTGTTGTATCCCTTGTTTTAGGGAACTTATTACACGGAGTATAAGTCAGATGCAGGCTGTAATCATGCCTAAGGGAGAGAAAGGGGAAATACAGAAAATAATGATAATGCGGCCAGGGGAGGTCCATGATTTACAGGAAAAGAAGATTAGGACAATGTTACGTCAATTCGAGTTGAGGGAACTTGAAATGGGGGTTTAAACAGTATATGCGTAGCAAAAGAAAAATGGAGGATTGTGAGGGATAAAGTGATTAAACCCCATTATAGTAAGGAATCTTAAAGAGGATTCAAACTGAAAGGGGCCAGGGAGAGGGTTCTGACACAGCTGTGTATAAAAGTTACCAGACCCTTCCTTGAGTAAGAAGTAATAGCATTGTATAGCGGTAGAAGGGAGTGATGTAGAGAGATCCCTAACAGTGGAATGGAGTGATAGACGGGACTCTTGTCACTATAGCTTAGCTTTAGTACTGATATAGGAGAACTGAGAGGGTTCACTTGGAGGTGAGTAAAACTAGGGTAGGTCATGAGCAACTGAGCATGTTTAATAGAATAAATGAATATTACAACACACCCCTGGTCAAGAAACTGCTCATTACCATGGACATGTCTGGACATGCGATGTATGATATGGGAGGTACTGGGGCGATGTACCTACAGATTGTGCACCTCAGACCCTGATTGGAGAAGGGTCCGGAGGGGAGGTTGAATGTAAAATTGTGTGTATAAAGGGGGATGACTTCTCTGACTTCGGCGTGTCTCGACTTGGAGAGGCATCCGGTTCTGCAAATTCGTGAAAAATAAAGAATCTATTGCTTCCAAGATTTAGTCTTTGAGCAGTGATTGTGAGCACAAAGCGTATCTCACAGATGTACTCACAATCACTACTCAGAGATTAAATCGTGGAAGCAAGAGATTCTTTATTATATTTGCGCGTCTGCAGAGTCGGGTGCCTCTCCAAGTTGAGACACACCGAAGTCAGAAAGGTAAACCCCCTTTATACACACAATTCTACATTCAACCTCCCCTTCGGACCCTTCTCCAATCAGACACTGAGGTGCACAATCTGTAGGTACCCCAGTACCTCCCACATCATACATCGCATGTCCAGAGATGTGCATGATAATGAACAGTTTCTTGACCAGGGGTGTGTTGTAATATTCATTTATTTTATTAAGCATGCTCAGTTGTCTATGACCTGCCCTAGTTTTACTCACCTCCAACTGAACTCTCTCAGTTCTCCTATATCAGCACTAAAGCTAAGCTATAGTGACAAGGGTCCCATCTATCACTCCCTTCTACTGATAGGGGTCTATCTACATCACTCCCTTCTCCCGCTATACAATGTTATCAATTCTTACTCAAGGATGGGTCTGGTAACTTTTATACACAGCTGTGCCAGAACCCTCTTCCTGGCCTCTATCGGTTTCAATCCTCTTTAAAGCCCCTTACAATTTTGGGGTTTAATCACTTTGTCCCTCACAAGACGGAGAGAGAGAGAGGGCGGGGGGAAGAGAGGGAGGGGGGGAGAAAGGGAGGGGAGAGAGGGGGGAGGAGGAACAGAGAACGTTTGGGAGAGTTTTGGGAACGTTTTGAGAGTTTGAGAAAGTTTTGAGGATGTTTTGGAGAAATTGAGAGGGAGAGAATGAGGAAGAGGAGGAAGGAGTGGGAGAGAAACGTTGAGAGAGTTTTGTTAAACTTTTGAGGATTTGGGGCAAGTTTTGGAGAGATTCAGAGAGAAAGAGGGGGGAGGGGGAGGGAGAGCGAGGGGGGGGGTTGAGTGAGAGAAAGTCTGGGAGAATTGGAAAGAATGGAGAACATTTTGAGAGTTTTAGACAGAGAGAGAGAGAGAGAGAGAGAGAGATAGAGAGAGAGAGAGAGAGAGAGAGAGGGAGAGGGAGAGGGAGAGGGAGAGGGAGGGAGAGGGAGAGGGAGAGGGAGAGAGAGAGAGAGAGAGAGAGACAGAGAGAGAGAGAGAGAGAGAGAGAGCGAGAGAGCGAGAGAGCGAGAGAGCGAGAGGATAAATAAGTGGAGGGGGAGCGAGGGGAAAAGGGGGAGATAATAGAGAGAGAGAGAGGGGGTAGGAATTTTGGAGAGGTTTGAGGAATGAGCTGGACTCCTTGTGTGTGTGCCGGAAAGAGGGAGAGAGAGGGAGGGAGAGAGAGAGTCAAGTCAAGTCAAGTTCATCCATCACATACACATACGGGATGTGCAGTGAAATGAAAAGTGGCCGTGCCTGCGGACTTTGTGCAAAAAACAAACAAACAACCAACAAACTACAAACAGAATTACATGTTCTTTTCCATATTAAATATTTTGGGCTGTATTGTGTTACGGAAAGTTAGCATAGTTAGTCCCTGGTGAGATAGGAGTTTACAGTCCGAATGGCCTTCTGGGAAGAAACTCCTTCTCATCCTCTCCGTTCTCACAGCATGGCAACGGAGGCGTTTGCCTGACTGTAGCAGCTGGAACAGTCCATTACAGGGGTGGAAGGGGTCTTCCCATTATCTTATTGCTCAGGAGTTGCACCTCCTGAGTATAGTTCCTGCAGTAGGGGCGAGTGAAGTTCCCATAGTGTGCGTTCGGCCGAACGCAGTACTCTCTGCAGAGCATTCTTGTCCTGGGTAGCAATCACCAAACCAGATGTAATGTTTTCCGGACAAGATTGGGGAGGGGAGGATTTCCACAGTCGCAGAGTAGAACATGTGGGTGTTTTGGAGGAACCTCGGAGCCGAATCTCTGAATTTCCCACAATTGTGGGGTTTGAGGTGGTGTGAAAGGCGCTGCCTTGCCTTACTCCCCAGTGCTGCAGCGTGTGATGTCCATGTCATATCCTTAGAGATGTGGACTCCCAGGTATTTACAACCAGCTCACCCTATCCACAGTATCTCATATATCCTCAATAGTTCTGTAGTCCTACGGATGATGTGCCCTCCTAATTTAGTCCACGATTCAGCTCCTTCGTTTTTTTGATGTTCAAGAGGAGGCTGTTGTCCTGACACCAGAGTGCCAGATCAGCCACCTCCTCCCGGTAGGCCTTCTCATCGTTGTCTGAGATCAGGCCCACCACCACGGTGTCATCAGCAAACTTGATTATCGAGTTGGAGCTGAACCTAGCCACACAGTCATGTGTGTACAGGGAGTACAATAGGGGGCTGAGGACGCAACCCTAGGGGGATCCTGTGCTCAGGGTGAGGGACTTCGATGTATTCCCTCCCATATTGACTATCTGGGGCCTGGCGGTGATAAAGTCCAGGACCCAGGAACACAGGGGGGTGTTGAGTCCTAAATCCAGTAGCTTCTGGCCAGTCTGGTGGGGACTATTGTGTTGAAGGCTGAACTGAAGTCTATGAACAGCATCATCACGTAGCCCCCCTTCTGGCTGTCAAGATTGAAGAGAGCGGTGTGCAAAACCTGGGAGACAGCAAAATCGTCCCGTAGATTCTATTCGGACGGTGTGCAAATTGTAACGGGTTCATGTTGCGAGGGAGGAAGGCGCAGATGTGTTTCTTCACCAGCCTCTCAAAGCATTTCATGACTACCGAGGTGGGGCCACCGGGCGGTAGTCATTCAGACAGGCTGGGGAGGCATTCTTTGGTACAGGTACAATGATGGATCTTTTGAAGCAGGCAGGGACCACGGACGTGGCCAGGAGAGGTTGAATATTGTAGTGAGCACCGGAGCTAGCGGCGTAGCACAGGACTTAAGTACTCGCCCCGAGATGCCATCGGGGCCTGCAGCTTTCCTCGTGTTCACCCGTGTCAGAGCCCTCCTCACATCGTGCTCGGACAGCGAGAATGAGTACTCATTCCTCCCATCAGCGAGGGAGAGAGGGAGAGCGAGGGAGAGAGGGAGAGAGAGAGAGGGGGGAGAGAGAGGGAGATAGAGAAGGAGGTGGAGAGAGAGGGAGAGGAAGGGAGGGAGAGAGCGATAGGGTAGATGAAAGGAGGAGAGGGGGAGGGAGAGAGGGGGGAGAGAGAGAGGGATGAGGGAGAGAGAGAGGGATGAGGGAGAGAGAGAGAGGGAGAAGCCGGTAGAGAGAGAGTAGAGAGAGACAATGGACGAGGGGGCAGGGGGAGCAGTATTCACCTCTCCCTCCCTCTCTGGTCGTCACGGTAGCCCAGCGGTGGAGTTGGCGCCTCAACGGGCGCCAGAGACCCGGGTTCCATCCCGACCACGGGCGCTGTCTGTGTGGACTTTACACGTTAATTGGCTTCTGGAAAAGATTGTACATTGTCCCCTAGTGTGTGTGTGTGTGTAGGATACTGTGTGCGCGGCCACTGGTCGGACACAGACTCGGTAGGCGCGAAGGGTACTGTTTCCACGTTTGTTTTATCTCTGAACTAAATGACACTAAACAGGTTGAAGACATATTTCAAACATCGAGTTGTCCTCAAAGTGTAAAATATGTTTTTCATTTATTTGGAAAGGCCACTAAAGAAAACGGAGAAAGAGTTGAGTATAGGAGCAAAGAGTCCTTCTGCAGTTGTACAGGGCAACTGGTGAGACCTACACTGGAGTATTGTGTGCAGTTTTGCCTGTTGGACCTTCATAAAATAGCGGTGAGTCAGAGAAAAAACGTCCTTCTGCAGTTGTAGAACAGGGCCCTGGTGAGACCACACCTGGAGTATTGTGTGTCCACACACATGAACGAATGGCACCACTCCGAAGTTAACCAACAATTGAATTTAATAAGTGCTAGACACAAATGCTGGAGAAACTCAGCGGGTGAGGCAGCATCTATGGAGCGAAGGAAATAGGCAACGTTTCGGGCCAAGACCCTTCTTCAGATGCTGAGGACAAACTTGCAAATCTATTCTGAAAGTGAAGACTGCAATTCCTTTAAAATTTGTCCCTCTCTCTCTCCCCTCTCCTCTCTATCTTTCCCTCTCCTTCCCTCCTTTCTCTCTCTCCATCCCCTCTCTATCTTTCCCTCTTCCCTCTCCTTTCTCTCCCTCTCTGTCTCTCTTCTCTCTCCCCTCCTCCCCCCCCTCGCCCTCTCTCCCTGCCTTTCTCTCTCTCTCCCCCTCTCTATTTTTCCCTCTCCCTCTCTCCTTCTTTGTCTCTCCCCCCTCTCCTCTTCTTTCTCTCTCTCTCCTCCATCTCTCTTTTCTTCCTCCCACCCACCTTACCCCTCTCTTTCACTCAAATCCTCATTTGTCGCTCAAATAATTTTCCACCCAATTTCTCTTTCCCTCTTTCCCTCCCCCACCTTCCTATTCCCTCCCGCAGCACACACTCTTTCATCTCTCCCTCTCTTTCTTTCCCCCCTCTATTCTCCCTCCTCTCTTTCTCTCTATCTCTCTTCCCTCCCCTCTCCTCCCCTGCCCTCTATATTTCTCGCTCCCTCTCTCCTTTCTCTTTCTCTCTCTCCCACCTTCCCTCTCTTTCACTCAATTCTTCAATTTTCACTCAATTTTTCATTTCTCCCTCTCTCTCTCTCCCCCTCCCTCCCCTTTCCCTCTCTCCCCCAGCCCACACTCCTCCCTTCTCTCTCTTCTCCCTCTCTCTCACTCCTGTCTGCAACGCGGACCAGAGAGAGACAAGGGGGCGGGTTCCTTCTCTCTCTCCTCTGACGGACGTCCCTCTCATCCAATCACCTGCCGCTTCCGGCCATCTGCAAGTCCCGCCCCACTGCCCGGTTGAGCGACGTCTCTCTCCGCCACTGGGGCCGATCAGTCAGAGGGCCGGATGTCCCGCCCGCGCCGCCCCTCTATGACGTTACCGTTGCATTTCACATCTGAGGGGTTTTACAAGATTATTGCAATGAATTTAATGCATTTCACATCCCGGGGGGTTGCAATATCACTTTAATGCAACGCATTTGCTGTATTTAACATTGCAAGACGGTGCAAAGTTCTTCCAGTGCGATGCATTCGTTACATTTAACATCTGAGGGGTGTAGCAAGATTTGTGTAAAGCGATTTAATCATTGAACATCCTAGTGGGGGTTGCAATATCACTTGAATGCAACGTATTTGCTGCATCTAACTTTGCGAGAGCATGCAAAGTTATTCCAATGCGATGCATTAGTTGCATTTAACATCTGAGCTGTTTCACCCATCTGAACCCAACTGAGCGTGCCTTTCATACCTGAAGAGGAAACTAGGCCCAAAAACAAGTATACGGTTAAAGATGGCTACAATGCAGGCCTGGCAGAGCATCACCAGAAAAGACACCCAAAAACTGGTGATGTCCATGAATCACAGACTTCAAGCAGTCATTGCATGCTAAGGATATGCAACAAAATACTAGACATGACTACTTTCATTTACATGGCTATCTGGACTACACTTTTTCCCAACCTACTTCCAGTAAGGACTCCATCCCCTACTCACAATTCTTTCGTCGACGTCGCATCTGCTCCCAGGATGAGGTGTTCCACGCCAGGGCATCGGAGATGTCCTCATTCTTCAGGGAATGGGGTTCCCCTCCCCTACTATAGATGAGGCTCTCACCAGGGTCTCTTCAATTATAAAAGATGAGATAGTCAGACATTTGGATAGTAGTAACAGGATCGGTCCGAGTCAGCGTGGATTTACGAAGGGGAAATCATGCTTGACTAATCTTCTGGAATCTTTTCAAGATGTAACTAGGAAAATGGACTAGGGAGAGCCAGTGGATGTAGTGTACCTGGACTTTCAGAAAGCATTTGATAAGGTCCCACATAGGAGATTAGTGGGCAAAATTAGGGCACATGGTATTGGGGGCAGAGTGCTGACATGGATAGAGAAGTGGCTGGCAGATAGGAAACAAAGAGTAGGGATTAATGGTTCATTTTAGAATGGCTGGCAGTGACTATTAGGGTACCGCAAGGCTCGGTGCTGGGACCGCAGCTATTTACAATATACATCAATGATTTGGATGAAGGGATTCAAAGTAACCTTAGCAAATTTGCAGATGACACAAAGCTGGGTGGCAGTGTGAACTGTGAGGAGGATGCTACGAGAATGCAGGGTGACCTGGACAGGTTGGAGGAGTGGGCAGATGCGTGGCAGATGAAGTTTAATGCGGATAAATCTGAGGTTATCCATTTTGGTAGCAAAAACAGGAAGGCAGATTACTATCTAAATGGCGTCAAGTTGGGAAAAAGGAAAGTACAAGGGATCTGGGTGTCCTTGTACATCAGTCTATGAAAGTAAGCATGCAGATACAGCAGGCAGTGAAGAAAGCGAATGGCATGTTGGCCTTTATAAACAAGAGCAATTGAATATCGGAGCAAAGAGGTCCTTCTGCAGTTGTACAGAGCCCTAGTGAGACCACAAATGGAGTACTGTGTGTAGTTTTGGTCCCCTAATTTGAAGAAGGACATTCTTGCTATTGAAGGAGTGCAGCATAGGTTTACAAGGTTAATTCCTGGGATGTCATATGCTGAGAGAATGGGGCAGCTGGGTTTGTACACTCTGAACTTTAGAAGGATGAGAGGGCATCTCATTGAAACATATAAGATTGTTAACGGCTTGCACACGCTAGAGGCAGGAAACATGTTCCCGATGTTGGGGGAGTCCAGAACCAGGGGCCACAGTTTAAGAATAAGGAGTAATCCATTTAGAACGGAGACGAGGAAACACGTTTTTTCTCACAGAGTGGTGAGACTATTGAATTATCTGCCTCAGAGGGTGGTCGAGGCAGGTTCTCTGGATGCTTTAGAGAGAGAGCTAGATAGGGCTCTTAAAGATAGAGGAGTCTGGGGATATGGAGAGAAGGCAGGAATGGGGTACTGATTAGGGATGATCAGCCATGATCACATTGAGTGGCGGTGTTGGCTCGAAGGGCCAAATGGCCTACTCCCGCACCTATTGTCAATTGTCAATACCCCGTCCCCCCACTCGTAACAAGGGCAGAGTCCCCTCATCTTCCACCCTACCAGCCCTCACATACAACAAACATTCCTCCCTCATTTTCGCCACCTCCTACGGGATCCCACCATTCGCCACATCTTCCCATCTCCCCATATCTGCTTTCCGCAAAGACCGCTCCCTCCGTAACTCCCTGGTCAATTCTTCCCTTCCTATCCGAACCACCCCCTCCCCGGGCACTTTCCCTTGCTACCGCAAGAAATGCTACACTTCTCGCTTTACCTCCCCCCTCGACTCCATTCATGAATGCAAGCAATCGTTCCAGGTGTGACAGAGGTTCACCTGCATCTCCTCCAATCTCATCCATTGCATCCGCTGCTCTAGATGTCAGCTGATCTACATTGGTGAGAACAAGCGGAGGCTTGGCGATCGTTTCGCCGAACACCTCCGCTCGGTCCGCATTAACCAACCTGATCTCCCGGTGGCTCAGCATTTCAACTCCCCCTCTCATTCCGAATCCAACCTTTCTGTCCTGGGCCTCCTCCATGGTCAGAGTGAGCACCAACGGAAACTGGAGAAGCAGCACCTCATATTTCGCTTGGGCAGTTTGCACACCAGCGGTATAAACATTGACCTCCAGTTTCAGGTAGTCCTTTCTTTCTCCTCCCTTTCCCAGCTCTCCCTCAGCCCACTGGCTCCACCTCTTCCTTTCTTCTTTCCGCAACCCCCACCCCCCCACCCTCACATCAGTCTGAAAAAGGGTTTAGGTCCGAAACGTTGCCTATTTCCTTCGCTCTATAGATGCTGCCTCACCCGCTGAGTTTCTCCAGCATTTTTGTCTACTTTCATTGACATGACATTGCAGTGTCCCAAACATGATGGTGCCCTGAAACAGGGGGGCTGTGTATAAACACTGCTGTAATCTCTACATGGTGAAACCAAAATGTATAAAAATGGCTTTATTAAATTCTGACAATGTACACTTTAACCACATGTGATTTATTGAATTACAAATCTCAAATTGTGGAGTAGAGAGGCAAATTAATAACTAAATAAATGATGGGTCTTTGTCCCATTATACAGGGCACTGTATGTGTGTTTGCATGCGTGGATGGGCGTGAGTTCAGGACGACACGCCCCAACACGCTCCACTCTCTCCCTATGCCGATAGACAGAGAGAGGGAGAGAGTTTTCCCTCATTGACCCCGTCTTCACTGCAGGTGAAAGGAGACAGAGATGGAGGGAGGCAGGGAGGGATAGAGAGGGAGAAAGTTTGAGAAAGTTTTGTACAGTTTTGTAACGTTTGGGAAAGTTTCAGAAAGTTTTGTAAAGTTTGGAAAAGTTTTAGAAAGTTTGGGAAGTTTTGAGAGAGGGGAGGAGATGAGGATGGAAGAGAGGATCGAGGAGAGAGAGAGCGAGAGGAGGAGAGAGAGTAGAGGAAGGAGAGTGAGAGAGAGAGATGACGAGAGAGTGATTGTGGAGAGAGAGAGAGATAGGAGAGAGAGAGAGAGAGAGAGAGAGAGAGGGGGGGAGAGGGGGAGGGAGGGGGAAGAGAAAGGATATGAGGGAGAAAGTACGATTGTTTCAAGAAATATCCATGCTCTCACTTTCCCTCTCCATCTCTCTCACACTCTTCCTATCTCTCTTCATCTCTGTCCATTCCCTTAACTTATTTTGAGTGTGTTGTTGTGTGAGGGGTGCGGGGAGATGAGAGAGGAGAGAGAGAAGAGAGATGAGCGAGAGAGAGAGAGAGGGAGAGAGAGAGAGAGGGGGGGGGGGGTGGGGGGGGAGACAGAGAGAGAGATGTGCAGGAAGAGAGTGGAGGGAAATGGAGAGAAGGGGGAGAGGAGAGAGAGAGGGAGAGTGGAATATACATTAGGCAATATACAACAGGCGCAGGGAATAGGAGTATGGGCCATTCGTCCCTTCGAGCCCAGCACCGCCATTCAATGTGATCATTGCTGATCATCCCCAATCAGTACACCGTTTCCTCTGTGCCTTCTCCCCATATCCCCTGACTCCGCTTATATCTTTAAGCAGCCCCTATCACTAACTCTCTCTTGAGATACTGTCCTACCGACGTGAGAGAGATAGAGAGAGACAGAGAACTGGTGAGAGAGAAGATGTGTACTAGTTGAGAGGTATAAGAGTAGCAGAGATGCGATGGCGTATAGAAAGTAGAGATCGCAGTGTCTGAGATAGTGAACATCAAGATATAAGAGAGAGAGAGAAGAAGAGAGAAGAGAGACGAGGAGAGAGAGGAGAAAGAGAGAGAGATGAGAGAGAGACATCTGTTCGTAGACGAGGGAACGCCGTGAGCGTACGATGAACTAGAGTGACCATATTGCTAGATGAGAAGAAGGAATGATTAACAGAGAGATTAGAGGGGAGGGACTAACAGAGGCGAGTTCACTGAATCGAGTGTCGAAAGACGAGCGAGAGAGAGGATAGATTGTAATGATAGAGCTCTCAATGGGATGAGGAGAGGGAGGACTTTTTTATGTTGTAAAATCTCTGGCAAAATTAAAGTAGTAAATCTTTAAAGATAAAATGAAGATTCTTTACAAGATGATTAATTGAGTTTTACTGGACTATCTAACATTAAAACGTTATTTTCTCTCTCCCCCAAAGCCTCTCTCCCATAGCCCACTTCCCTCCTCCCTCCAGGCAACATCCCTCGCTCATTCCCCCCTCAAAATGCAGCATAACCCTTAGGATAGCGAGAGAGAGAACGTGAGGGAGACGTAGAAGAGATGGGAAGGATAAAGATAGATTAAAGAGAAGAGAGGGTGCAAGAGTGAGCCGAGAGAATGTAAGGCAGAAGCGAGCATGATAATACAAGGCGAGAGAAGAGCAAAGATCGGCAAGAACTCGGGGGAGAGATTTGATAAAAAGCGGGGGCGGGATGATCTAGAAAAATAGTGAACAATGTAACAACGACTGCAAACAGAATAGGTGGAAGATGAGAAGAGAGAGGATGAGAAGAGTATGATGGAGAGAATGGTGGAGAGAGGGAGAGAAGTGATGGTCGATGTGGGAGAAGAGAGACGAGGGGCTAGATCTAAGAGAGACATAATTTACAATAGAAGATTGATTATTAACAGAGAAAAGAGAGAAGAGAGATGTCGAGAGAGGGTGGAGAGTCGAGAGGATGAATACAGTAAATGTTTGAGAGAGAGGGGGAGAGGACCCTGATAGAGAGACCTAGAGAGAGAGAGAGAGAGACTGAGAGGGGGGGTGAAAACGAGAGGAGGAACACTGTGAGAAGAGTATTAAGAAAAAACTTCGAAGGAGTAAGGCATGAGAACGTCGAGGTGGACCTCTTGTAGCAATAGTTTTGAAGATTTTACTCTCAAGATGATTTAAAATTGAGTTTACTGGAATATCCTCATTACATTAAACGTGCTTATTTCTCTCTCTAAGTCGCCCCCAAACCTGTCCTCTCTCCCATAGCCCACTCTCCTCTCCCTCCGGCCTTCCCTCGCTCTTCCCCCCTCAAAAATGAGCGGTAGCGAGAGAGAGAGGTAGCGTTTAGCGAGAGAGGAGAACGTGAGGGAGACGTGAGGGAGGAGTAGGAAAGAGATTAAAGATAGAGAGAGAGAGAGAGAGAGAGAGGGAGCGAGGAGGACCCGGGGATAGAAGCGACAGATAGGGGGGATAGGATGTGATGACTGTTTATAGGTGGGATGGAGAGCAGGGGAGTGAGAGGGAGGAGAGGAAGAGGAGAGTGGAGAGGAAGAGGAGGGAGAGAGAGGGAGAGGAGAGAAGGAGAGAGAGAGAGTAAGAAGAGAGGGAAGAGGAGGGTGAGGGAGAGAGGAGAGGGAGAGAGAGGGGGAGGGAGAGGAGAGAGGGAGAGAGAGGAGAGAGACGATGAGAGACGTGCGAGAGAGAGGAGAGAGAGAGAGGAGAGAGAGAAAGAGAGAAGGGATGAGAGAGAAGAGAGACTTTGTAAGGCAAAAGTAATGAAGATTTACAAGATGGATTAATTGAGTTTTTACTGGACTATCTTACATTTTTAACGTTATTTTCTCTCTCCCCAAAGCCTCTCTTTTCCCATAGCCCACTCTCATCTCCTCCGGCCTTCCCTCGCATCTTCCCCCCTCATAAATGATTGTGTCGTGGAGGGTTTGCGAGGAGTGGAGAGAGGTGTGCTTGTTGTGGGTGAAGACAGGAGGTGTGTACGTAGGTTTTGAGAGTATTAGTGTGAGAGTAGAGGTGAGTGTGAGAGACAGTGTCGTGTGGGTGCGTGTGTCCAGGGGGGTTAGAATGGTCAAGTTATGGGGGGAGGGAGAGTGAGGAGAGTGGGTTTGGGAGGGAGATGTGATGTGGTGGTGTGGGTAGGAGTTGTGATGAGAGTGTGTGGAGGAGAGGCTGTCGATTAGTTGAGTGAGAGTAATGAGAGAACGTGAGAGAGATAGAGAGATCGGAGGATGTGAGAGTGATCGGAAGTGAGAGCAGAGAGGTGAGAGAGAGGCAGAGAGAGTGGAAGGGTGGGAGGATAGAGAGAGGATGGTGGGGAGTGAGAGATAGTGAGAGGGGTGTGAGGATGGGAGAGAAGATAAGCAGGGAGAGGGAAGAGATGAGGGAGGTCGTTGGGAGAGGGCGTGAGAGATGTGGGTGTATTGGGAGAGAGACAGAGGGAGAGTGACGAGAGGCGGCGTGAGGAGGTGAGAGAGAGACATGAGTGATGGAGGAAAGAGAGGTGGGAAGTGAGAGATAGGACAGAGAGAGGACATTATCACAATGAATCACAATGGCTCGAAGGCCGAATGACCTCCTCCTTGTACTTATTTTTCTATGTGTCTATGTTTCTATGAGAGTGTGTCTGTGTGTATCTCGCCATCTCTCTCTCTCTCTCCTCTCACCTCCCCCTCTCTCTCTGTATCGCTCTATCTCCCTCTCACATCTCTCTCTCTCTCTGTTCTTGTTCTCTCACTCTCGTTATCTTTCTCTATCTCTCTCTCGCTTGTTCTCTCTCCATCTTTTGTTCTCTCTCTCTCTCGCTCTTTCTCGCTCTCTCTCTCAATCTCTATATCTCTCTCTCTCGCTGTTTATCTCTCTCTCTCTCTCTCTCTCTCTCTCTCTCTCTCTCTCTATCTCTATCTCTCTCTTCCTGTCTCTCTCCATCTCACACTTCTCCCATGCTGTATCTGTCTCAAAGTTTTTGTACATTTCTGAAGCTATTTACACGCTAATTGATGAAAGAGTCAACTATCTTTTTTTCTCACACATATCGCATCTTATTTCTAGTCAAAACTGTATGAAATGTATCAAGAAAAGACCCTTGATAAAGAGTTTGTTGCGCACGTGTGTGTGTTTAAATATCGATATTGCTAAAACTAAGATCTTGACCACTTTCTGACTTTTGTTTTCGTAATTTCCGAATTAGCGCCGCGACACATGGCCGTCATTTTTGGCCACTTTGATCAGTCCCCCTCCGCCAGATTGGACCGGAGGATGTTTCCCTTCGATGAAAAATCAGAGAGTTATTAATGTTTTTAAAAATGTCGCCATTCTCTCTGCTGCCCCCTCTGGCGGCAGGGAGTAAGAACTATAAAACCCAGAAGTGTCCTGCCTCACCCAGTCTCTGCGAGATGGAGGAAGCGAGAGGGTCACGGCTCTCTGAACTAACGAATTTTAAGACAAATAATTAAATTTTTTTTTTTTTTTTTTTTTTAAAAAACAAACAATAAAAATAAAAAATTTAAATTATATAAAATTAATTTTTTTAAAAATTTTTTTTTTTTTTTTGAATTTTTTTAGGAAAATTTTTTTAAAATTTTTTAAAAAAAATTTTTTTTAAATTTAAAAAATTTAAAAAAAAATTTTGAATTAATTTTTTTTAAATTAAATAAAGTTTTTTTTTTTTATTTTTTTTTTTTTTTTTTTTTTTTTTAAAATAAAAAAAAAATAAAAAAATTAAATTTTAAAAAATAAAAATAAATTATTAAAATTTTAATAAAAATAAATTAAAATAAAAAATTTTTTATATTGAAATTTTTTTTTTTAAAATTAATTTTAATTTTTTAAAAATTAAAAAAAATTTTTTTTTTTTTTAATTGAAAAAAAAAATTTATTAATTTTTTTTTAATTTTAATTATTTTTTTTTTTTTTAAAAAAAATAATTTTTTTTTTATTTTTAAAATAAATTTTTTTTTTTAATAAAAAATTTAATTAATTTTTTTTTTTTTTTTTTTTTTTTTTTTTTTTTTTGTTTTAATTTTAAGACAAAAATTTTTTTTTTTTTTAAAATTTTTTTTTTTTTTATAAATTTAATTTTTTTAGAAAAAATTTTTTAAAAATAAACAATTTTTTATTTTAATATAAAATTAAAAAATTTTTTTTTTTTAAATTTAATTTAAATTTTTTAAATAAAAAAAATTTTTTTTTTTTTTTTTTTTTTAAAATATGAAAATTTTTAATATATAAAAAAGAAAATTTTTTTTTTTTTTTTTTTTTAATTTTTTAAATTTTTGGTAAAAGATTTTTTTAAAAAAAAAAAAAAAAAAAATTTTAATTTTTTAAATTTAAAAAATTTTTTGAAGAAAATTTTAAAAAAAAAATTTTTTTAAAATTTTAAAAATTTTAAAAAAAATTTTTTAATTTTTTTTTTTTTTTTTTTTTTTCTTTTTTTTTAAATTTTTTTTTAAAATAAAAAAAAAAACAAATTTTTTTTTTTTAATAAAAAAAAATTTTTTTTTTTGTTTTTTTAAATTTTTAAAATATAAAAAAATTTATTTTTAAATAAATTTTTTATTAAATAAAAAAATTTTTTAAAATAAAAAATGTTTTTTTAAAATTTTTAAAAAAATTTTTTTTTTTATTTAACACTCCAAAAAGTCTAGATCCATAGATGCTTTTTTTTTTTTTTTTTTTTTTTAAATTTTTTATTTTTAATAAATTTTTTAAAATTTTTTTTAAAAATTATTAAATTTGTTTTTTATAAATTTTTAATTTTTTAATTTTTTTTTTTATTTTAATTTTATTTTTTTTTTAAAAAAAAATTAAAAAAATATTAAAAAAATTAAAAAAAATTTTATTTTTTAATAAAAAATTTAAATAATTTTAAAAAAAATTTTTTTTTTTTTTTTTTTTTATTTTTGAAATTTTTTTTTTTTATTAATTTATTTTAAAAATTATTTAAATTTTTTTTTTTTAAAAAAAATTATATTTTTTAAAAAAATTTTTTAAAAAATTAAAAGAAAAATTTTTAAAATTTTTTTTTTAAATTTTTTTTTTATAATATTTTTTTTTTTATTTTTTAAAAATTTAATAAATTTTATAAAAATTTTTATTATTTAAATAACCACTGAAACGCTCGATGGTGGTGCCCTCGATGTGGTTGTATAAGTGTTTTGAAAATGTGTTTCGTTTGGCTGATAAAACATGTTTCAGAAAATGTATTGGATTAAAAAGTGTTTGGAATACTTTTCTTGGGCATTCAAAAAAATTGTTTTCAGAAATTGTATTGGTTTTTGTAAATATGTTTGTTTGGCTTTTCAAATGGTTGCAAAAGTTTTCGGGATAAATAAAGCGTGAATAAACATTTTATTAAGTCAGGACAGTGTTTAATTGCAAAATTGGCGCTCTTCCGTGACTTCCTGGTTTGTGCAGATGGCGACCGATGACACGTCATTTCCGTGTTAGCGTCAAGTGTCGCTGCCATAAGTGCGTCATTTACGGGATCGTGGCAAGATGGGGCACTGACTAAGAAAGACACAAAGACCCCCGCGCCCCCTGCTCCTAAACCGTCCGCTTGAATAATTTAAAGAGAGCTTACTGCTCTGTCTGTGGTGAGTGTGTTTGTTGGACGTTATTTAAAGCATGTTTTTGCTTCAGCAGTAGCCTCTACAGGAGGCTTTATACGTTTGAATGATTCGGTTTACACCCTGTATGTTTACCACGTTCTGAAGTTACTTGGCATTTTAGTATTGGTTGTGTGTGTGTGTGTGTGTGTGTGTGTGTGTGTGTGTGTGTGCGTGTGTGCGTGCGTGTGTGTGTGTGTGTGTCTCTGTGTGTGATTTCAGAAAATGTATTTGTTGTAAAGTGTTTGCAAATTTGTTCCTATTGGCTTTTAAAAAAATGTTTTCAGAAATGTATTGGTTGTAAAGTGTTTGCAAATTTGGAGACTTTAAACATTTGAATCATTTGGTTTGCACACTATGTTTACCACGTTCTGAAGTCACTTGGTTGTGTGTGTGTGAGTCTGTATGAGTCAGTGTGTGTGTGTGTGTGTGTGTGTGTGTGTGTGTGTGCGTGTGTGTGCGTGCGTGCGTGTGTGTGTGAGTCTGTGTGTTAGTGAGTCTTGTGTGTGTGTTTGTGAGAGTTGTGTGTGAGTGAGTGGAAGTTGACTTGTGCGTGAGTGATTCTGTGTCTGTGTGCGTGAGTAAGTCTGTGTGACAGTCAGTGTGCGTATGTGTGAGTCAATGCTTGTGTGTGTGTGAGTGCTGTGTGTGTGGCTGTGTGAGTTGTGTGAGTGTGAGTGTTGTGTGAACATATGCTTCTGAGGGTGTGTGTGTGATACGGGGGCGTGCACGTAAGGGCACCGGGTCAAAGGTAGTGAGTTTGATGCCATGAGCCGCTCAATCCCACCTGGTGGCACATCGCCAGGCTTTCTGGTGTATGTTGTTTTTTATACACAAAACGCGTTACTTTCCTACCAGTTAAAAACCGCCAAAATTGTGAATTTATGTGCTGTAAATAATTGTGTAAGTCGGGGTAACCGTGAGAGAACATCTATTCCTACCTTTCAGAATTTCCAAACATGAGATAATATTAAGGTAAAGAGAAGCGAGAGCTGAAGGGACATCAACAGCTAACGTGCTTTGCCGTGCATATATCGAGATTGAAAATATTGGGAATTATCGCGTTTGCTCACTGCATTTCATCAACTGTAAAGCACAATTTTTGTGGTTTTCTAGATTCCTGTGAATTTCTAAAAAAGTTTTCAGAAGTGATAAATCTGGCTGTAAAATTAAAATCACCCCATGGTTCTGAAGGGCGGGTTGGGTTTTTACATGCAAAAAAAGAAACGCTTTCAGAACTAAAATTTATAAGGACGTGACTCAGAAAGTTGGGCATAAGTCAGTCACCGCGCCACAAGCCGTGATTCAGTCTGTCAGTCCCAGAGGCCATGAGTGAGTCGGTCGGTCCAGAAGAACCATGAGTAATCTCAAGGCGTGACGTGAGTATAGTGGCCGATGAGTAGGTCGCTTCCGCCACCACCCCCACCACTGACATCCCCACCTCAAGACGCTGCCCTCCGCCTTGCTATAGGAAGCTCCCCCTGTTTGAAGCCGCCCCCATCCCCCAGCTGCAGACTCCCTGACTCCCTCATCGCCCACGAGAGCCCCCGCTGCAGCCGTCTCTTCCCTCAGCTACAGGACGTTTGCCACCCCCACCCCACCCGACAGACCCCGCCTCTAAATATATATTTTTGCACAAATTCTTCGGCGAGTCCAGAGGTTTGAGAATTACAACAAAAACAATTCAATTCTTTAATTTGCCACAACCAAGAAATGGAAGGATGCAAATTGATGATGGACAATCAGATTTGCTGCAGGATTGCATACAATATAGACTGAACAACAGCAATTTGTTGAGGAGAATGAGCCTCTGCTGAATGCTGAGCAGACAACAGTGCATGCATTCAATTTAACAGAAGGTGAAGATATTCCGCTTCAGCAGACCCAATTCCCCATCATTGCAGTTTTGCTATGGGACGTCCATAAAGCACAAGGACAAACAATGCAGGAGAAGTAGTTGATCTACCTCGGGTTAAACCGGTTATTTCATCATGAAAAACTCTTAGGTGTCTCTTAGCGAGGAAAGATGAAGGGGAAATGGCAAAGTTTTCATGAAGGGATGGTACATCGACCATAGAAATGTTGTCATTAAAGTGGGCTTCGTTGAATTATGACTTCTGAGAAAAATTCTCAGATTTTCTTTGTTCATATTCTTCTATATTTAATTTGTCTTTTTTTTTTATCAAAAGGAGAGGTGACGGAGATGAAACTGCCACCACACCAGCCGTTTGCGTGAATGACTGGCACTTCCAGCCTACCAGCTCTGAGTAGTGAACTGCCAGCCCACCAACTATAATCGGACTGAACTGCCAGGCCCACAGCTGTGAGTAACTGCACTGGCAAGCCCACCAACCAATGCGTGTAAACTGACCAGTCACCAGCTGTAGTGATCTGAACTGCCAGCCCACCAGCCAGTGAGTGATCTGCACTGCCAGCCACCAGCCGTGAGTAATTGAACTGCCAGCCCACAGCCGTGACTCATGAACTGCCAGACCAAAAATCCATTCGTCCACCCTCCCTTCCTCTCTCACAGAGTCCTGTCACCAGTTTGGGCAGAAATTTCTGGCAGTTTTCTTCAGCTGAAAGCCTGCCAAGGTACTTGCGCGATGTACAACAGGCATCAGTGAATGAGCTGCCAGCCCAAGAATCCATTTGGCCCACAATGTCCATACTAGCCCACTGGAAACCAGTCCATTCGGCTCTCAACACCCATACTAGTGCAACAGCCCCCCCCCCTCTCCCACTACCCAGCAATATTGGAATAGGTGGAGAGGTGTAATATTGCGTTGGGTGCCCAGCCCTCCCGCGTGATTCTGGGACCCAACGGTTACCACTTATTTTAGTATATTTATGTAATGGTAAAACTAACCATGACCATGTTTTTATTCTCTCCTCTCTTCCTCCCCTCCTCATATCTCCTTCCCCCTCTCCGTCCAGCTCCAACGGAGTTCGGGCCTAACCGACACTTTAAAACAAAACAAGAACTCAGAGCGCAAAAACATGAATTGAATCTAAAACGATTGAAAGAAGAGAGAGAGAACGAAATGCAAAAAGAAAAATAGATGCAGCCCATCAGGCCCTGGGGATTTATCGGCCTTCAGTCCCATCAGTCTACCCAACACAATTTCCTGCCTAATGTGGATTTCATTTAGTTCCTCTGTCACCCAGATCATCTGGCCACTACAATATCAGGAAGATTGTTTGTGTCCTCCTTAGTGAAGACGGATCCAAAGTACCTGTTCAACTAATCTGCCATTTCCTTGTTCCCCATATTAAATTCACCTTTTTTAGTGTTCAAGGGTCCAACTTTGGTCTGAACTAATTATTTCCTCTTCACATGCCTAAAGAAGCTATTACTTTCCTCCTTTATCCTCTTGGCCAGCTTACCTTCGTACCTCATCTTTTTCCCCGTATTGTCTTTTTAGTTATCTTCTATTGCTCTTTAAACATCACCCAATCCTCTTGCTTCCCGCTCATCTTTGCTATGTTGTACTTTATTTTTACATTGTCCCTGGCATCCCTTGTCAGCCCCGGTCGCCCCTTACTCACTCCCCTTGGAATCTTTCTTCCTCTTTGGTATGAACGGATCCTGCACCGTGTGTATTATTCCCAGAAATACCTGCCATTGTTGTTCTCCACTGTCATCCCTGCTAGGGCATCTCTCCAGTCAACTTTGGCCAGCTCCTCCCTCCCTCACTCCCTCATGGTTCCGGCGGTGAATGTCAGGAGCCGGAGCCCGGAGCGGAGAGACTGCGGCCACCTCTGGGATAGATGCGCTCAGGGCGGGGATTTATTAATGAGCCGAAGCACTGAGCTGAGCGGATATTTCACCGCGCTCTTCACCTGCTCCCTGAATTTGGACTGGGTCGCCGCGTAAATAAATGTGTTCGTGCAGCAGCTGACATTCCGCAGCAAAAACCCGACGTTGTTAAAGATATATTGAGACTCATTTAGATCATTTCCACTTCCTGTGATCTGAAAATAGACGAATTCTACAACATTCGTCAGCCACAGGAGGATGAAGCTGCGGAAGATGGTGAAGAGTAAAATCCACAGATCTCCTCCTGCTCTCCATCTACGGGTCACTGCTGGTTCTCCCCCCTTGCTCTCACCCCTCAGCCCCCTTACGGACCCGACTGGCACTAAATGTGGCGGGACTGTCAGAGAGCGGTTGAGCAGCAGGATTACAGCGAAAGGGAGGAGCGGAGTTAAAAACCGAGTCGAACCAGGCAAATGCCACCCACCACGGGGTCGTGTAAAACACCACCGGTCACAGTCCAACGGGACATTGTCGATGATTATCTCGGGTTCTTTGTGAAGTAGCGGGGAACGTTTTTCAGGACAGAGCAGAACGCCGGCTGTTTGCCAGAACCACTAACCCGCAATTATCATCCCGTGAAATCATTTAGTTTTACAGCATCTGGCTACAAACGGCGACAAACCGATCCAAGGTGAAAGTGATCCCGCGTGAAACCAGACAGAACAGTCTGTACTGCAAACGCCCAGTACATCTGAAAAACTTTGCACACAGGGTAGATGGACAGGAAACCCCATCAAAATTTAATGATATCGGATCCAACACAAATGACTCGGTGATAAGGACCAGAAGAATCGGTCGATGCCATGGCCACAGGTAGATTGGTGAGGTGGAGAGGCGCACTTTCCCTGGGACAGGCACACAATCGCCACTAAATTACTGCGGAGCAAGAGACATGGGAACGGACGTGGGCATTTTACTCAGAGCAAACACGGTCACCGGGCCGCTGACACTCCCGACCCCACGGGGCTGAACAAACCGGAGAGGAGTCGACTCTCAGCTCAAGATCAGGTGTGTTGGTGTCGGTGCGCGCACTGCTTAAAGCCTGCAAGTTTTACCGCCGCCACAATGTCGAGAGCCGTGCATCAACCTCGGACCCCTCCGATGCCCCGATCTGTTTCTGCTCACCGAGATCGGCGTCTTCAGCGAGACAGGCAGAGATAGATACGCGACGGGCGGGAGGAAACGAGCAGCCACCGCTACGCCTTCAATAGGCGCAATGGACACTTTCTTATAGTTAATACAAGCTCGCTCAACCGGCTGCGCGCCCACAGTCTCTGATGGGTCCGCACCTCTTTCAGCTAAGCGATTACACACACCGTGACTGACCGCGTATTAACCAGGGCTCCGGGGAACTCTGGCACCTCTCTGATGGGGACGAGGAGGCTTCCAGAGGGAAGGCTGGGACAAATGGAATCCGGCATCAGGAGTGGCTCCGTTATTGGATTCATTCCACAGTGAGTTCAGATTCAAAACAACACACACACACACACGCCGGTAGATCCGCGGCCACTGGGTTCAGGAGATCGATCCAATTATGACCGGAACAAAGCGGTGGAATCCGACTGTGACAGACAGATACAACAGTGTCCACAGGAGCGGGTGTTCACTCTGATCAATAACTCACACACAGTGAACTTCACAATGTGAAGCCCTCCTCTCCCAGTCAACACCGTGGCCGGAGAGCTGCCTGCCGGCCTGTCCCGAGCACTGGGACAACTATGGCAAGGTGCCACTGAAGGCAAGAACAACTTTTCTAGTGGGTCCTGGCATATGAGAAAAAGATGGTTTAGTTTCAAACTGTCTGAAAAGAAGAAAAATAGTACAGCAGCGTTAATTCAAAAATATTTCACGGAGAGGATTGATACTCTTCACATATTCTTGTACAAAACGATCATCAGTTGGGAACTTGTAACATGATCAGAATCAGGTCAACAACCAGTTAAACACGGATGGAGTTATAAAACTTGAATTGTTCTGCTCACTTACCAGGGACTCCAACGGCAGCAATGATCACGTACAGGATTTTCTGCACGGCGTAATATTCAATAAGCTTTTCCCACATTTTTTCCGCCCAGCGCGACGTGTCTCCGTGCGTAGCTACCGGTAATGTTCGGAATGATATGCTGAGGCAGAACATTCCTGGAGATTTTATACCATTTTCCGTCCCCACCGGGAGAGTGAAGTTTCAACAGAGTTTAAAAATAGAGATTTTGAAATTATTCGCAAACAGATGACATCAGTCGAGTGAAATCCCTGCTGAGACAGGTTGTGATTTATTCAGGGAATTGATTGAGAAACTCCCAGAAGACTGGGATAATTGGGGTCGTGCGATAGATACCGAGGGATGGAAATAGGGAGCGGCGACATTGTTCAGCAAGGGATATTGTTTCAAACCCATCAGATCCAACTCTCCACCTGATGTTGTTTGTCTGATTTCCTTTTTCAATCCGTTTTCACTCAGCAAGGCAATGCCAAATTCCAGGGACCCTCTCAGGGCATCTGGTGCCCAGTTTGAAGGTGGACTGGACTGGGCGACCTTTGTCCACAGGCTGAGGAATTAGTTCAACAGATCGCCTCGGACTAAAATGCCCCCCCCCCCCACTCAATATAATCGCGGCTTCACTGACTGAGACCTCAACCACATATTCCCGCTGACCCCGGTAACCATTCACTCCCTGCTTGCCTGGAATAGACCTGACTCTACCATGGGACAATAACATTCTCTGCCTTCATCACCTCTGAGGAGGAACGACCCAAAGACTCACGACACTCAGAGAACAGAAACATTGCCGCTTCAGAATTGTCCTAAACCTAAATTAAACCTGAATGAAGCAGCACCTCCTCCTCCTCTCTTTCTCCCTCCATCCTTACTGCTGTCACTCTCTCTGAACTGTTACTCTCTCTCCTCCGCTCTCTATTGCCCCTTTCTGGGCTGCCATCTCTCCGTCCACTGATGGAGTGACACACAGTGGGGTAGTGCTGATGGAGGGACACACTGTGGTGGTACTGATGGAGGGACACACTGTGGTGGTACTGATGGAGTAGTAAACAAAACGTCCGGGTAGTAATGATGATGTGACACACTATGGGGTCGTACTGGGACTGATACACAGTGGGGATTGGTGCTGATGGAGTGATAAACTGTGGGGAGGTACTGATGGACCGACACTCTGTGGAGTAGTACTGATAAAGTGATCACATGTATGGCTAGTACTGATACAGTGACATTCTGGAAGGTAGTCCTGATGGAGTGACACATTTCGGAGTGGTACTGATCGAGTGACACCACTGTGGGGTCCCAGCACTGATGGAGTGGTAATATGTGAAGTAGATCTTATGGAGTGACACACTGAGGATAGTACTGATGAAGTCACTAAAACAGGTTGTAGTGCTGATGGAATATAGTGACCACAGTGGTGGTACTGATGAAGGGACACACTGTGCTGTTACTGATGGAGGGACACACTGGTGTGGTGGTACTGATGGAGGGAAAACTTTGGTGGTACTGATTGGAGTGACACACTGTTGGTAGTACTGATGGAGGGACACACGTGGTCGTTAATGTGGAGGGACACACTGTGGCGGTACTGATGGAGGGACACACTGTGGTAAGTTTTATTTTTTTTTAAAACTGATGGAGTAACACACTGTGGTAGTAATGATGTAGGACACACAGTGGTGTTTCTGGATGGAGGACACACTGTAGGGTGTTTTGTAACGATTGGATGTGACACACTGTGGTAGTACTGATGGAATTAAACACACTTTGTGTACTGATGCAGGGACACACAGTGGTGTTTTGATGAAGGGACACATTCGTGATGGTACTGGTGGAGTGTCACTGGTGGTATGATGGAGTGACACCACTGTGGTGGTGCTGATGAGTGACACACTATGGTGGTGATGTTGGAGTGACACATGGTTGATACTGATGGAATGGACAAATATTGTGGTCGGTACTGAATGTAGGGGCACACTAGAGTGGTTACCGATGAAGTGAAACAATTTTGTGACTGTGAGGGACACACGTGTGTTGGCACTGATTGTCAAGTCTTCTATGTTTTTGCGTTTCCCAGCTTGAAAGGGATTTGATTTATTCTTCCCGATATGATGAATAGAGATTCACTCAGGCCAAAACACTTCTTTTACCACCTTTTATTTTGGAAGATTAGTCTTTAGCAGTTTTAACAGTTTTAGTCCTCATCAGTTTTAGTCTTCAGCAGTTTTAGTCTTCAGCAGTTTAACAGTTTTAGTCTTCATCAGTTTTAGTCTTCAGCAGTTTTAACAGTTTTAGTCTTCATCAGTTTTAGTCTTCTGCAGTTTTAGTCTTCAGCAGTTTTAACAGTTTTAGTCTTTAGCAGGTGAAAAACCGGCTGCCAATCGGGTCTGTAGAAAATCAGTCCTGCTTGCCACTTCTGGCTATCGCGGCAGTCTTTTAGGGAACATTCTTTTGATTTATGTTCAGGTTTTGCCGCCCGCAAGTCTTCTTCCGTCTTCTTTCCTGGCTTCTGGTGCTGTGTGGCCCCTTTAAAATGCCCGGGCAGAACCCGGGGCAGGCTGTGGGCTTTCCGCCCCACTTTAATCACTGTATTGTGATTTAATTAAGCATTTCTCTGCACCCGTCCTTTGATTTCAGTTTCGGACGACCACTCTCCGACTCGATTTCCATGGAACCAGAGGCCCAAAGGAGGGGGAGGAGCGACCACCCGGACCGTGTAAGGTTTAAAATCCAGCGGCGGGGATTGTTTTTACCTAAATCCATAACGTTCCATTTGGAGAAGAGGGGGTTTTTTTGAGGAGGGCCGCTGATTGGAGGGAAAGTGGACTAGGGAAAGCAGCTGATTGGCAGGTCAGATCTAGCAGTTTGTTGTGTACTTTGTAGTCGTGTTGATATTGTATCCTGTGTACGGGGGGGCAGTATGAAGGCCAAGGCACTGTACTGTTTGGCTGGCAGATGTGGGAGGACGGGAATCTGATAGCCTCCAGACGTCACATCTGGCGCAGGTTGTGTTGAGATGGGGCTCCTAAAAGGACTGTGTTAGGAAACTGGAGCAGCAGCTCGATGTCTCCGTCCCTCGGGGAGAGTAAAGGGAGGTAATAGAGAGGAGATACAAGGGGTGTTAGTCCCTCCCAACCACAGGAGGCAGACAAGTGGGTCACGGTTAAGGAAGGGCAAAGTGCAGAAGGCAGGGGCTAGGGGGGGGAGAGTACCCCTGTGACCGTACACTGGAAAATAGGTACTCGGGTTTGAGTACGATTGGAGGGGACAGCCTAAGCTGGGGCAGCAACAGCGGCCGGGCCTTCCGGCACAGTAGAACCGGCCCTGAGCTCAGAAGAGTAGCAAAAAGAGGAGGCAATTGTAATAGGGGACTCTATAATTAGGGGGGTCAGATAGGCGATTCTGTAGACGTAGTCGCGGAGACGCGGATGGTAGTTTGCTTCCCTGGTAGCCCAGGGTCTAGCATGTGTCAGGGACCGTGTACAAAAGTTCTGATATGGGAGGGAGAGGAGCCTTTGGGATGTTGTGGTTACCACATAGGTACAATGACATAGGCAGAAAAAGTGATGAGGTCCTGAAGGGCGCGCGCCCGAATTTACGAGTTTTGGGGGAAAGTTAAGGGGAAGACCAAAAAGGGTAACGATTTCAGGATTACTGCCTGTGCCGAGTGACATTGACGTATGAATTGAAATGAGGTGGAGGCTGAAATGCGTGGCTGAGGGATGGTGCAGGAGGCAGGGATTCAAGTTTCTTGATCATGGACCTTCTTGGGGGAAAGGCATGATCTGTACACAAAGAACGGGGTTGCACTTGAGCACGTAAGGGGGCCATTATCCTGGCAGGGGATTTGCAAAGGCTTTATCTGGGGAGACTTTTAAACTAGAAGATGGGGGGGGGACTCGGGGTAGAGGGGGCTAGGGGTCAGGGTGTGGCCAAGAGGCATGAGAAGGAAGCACTCGGATCCAAAATGTAGGGGCTAGGAAAGATGAAAAAGATAATAGACCGAAAATAAGGGAATGGTGGGTTTTCTAAAATGTGTATATTTTAATGATAGGAGCATGTAAGTTAGGTGGACGAATTTAGAGCCTGGATTGGACACCTGGGAATATGATGTTGTGGCAAGCAGTTGAAAATGGTTGCAGGTGGGCTGTGATTGGAAATTAAATATTCCAGGATTTCGTTGCTTCAGAGTGATAGAATTGGCAGGGACCAGAGAGGGGGTGGGGTGTTGCATTGCTTGTCAGAGAACAAGGGGTTAAAAAAATTTACAGAAGTGCTTTGGGCAGGGATAGATTAGAGGGTCGTCTAGGAGGCTATTTGGTTGGAACTGAGAAGTGGGAAACGGGTGTTTTGTTAGCAACATTTTAGGGTGTATTATAAGACCGCCAAAATGGGGAGCGTGAATTGGAAGAGCAATATGTAAGGAGATAGCAGAGATTTGTGGTTAAGCACAAGGTAGGATATAGTGATTGTGGGAGATTTAAATTTTCCAAAAATAGAATGGGAAACAATTATGTAAATGGGCTGGATGGTTTGGAGTTTGTAAAATGTGTGCAGGATAGTTTTTGGCAGCAGTACATAGAGGGTATCGACCAGAGAAGGGGCGAGTGTGGACTCTCCTTTAGGAAATGAGGCAGGTCAGGTGCGGAGGTATGCGTTGGTGAGCCAATTCGGGACCAGTGATCACAATTAACATTAGTTTCAAATATAATTATGGAAGAGAAGTCAGAACTGGACCTCAGGGTAGAGATTTTTGATTGGAAGAAAGGCTAACTTTGAGGGAATGCGTAATTAAGGATTCTTAAGGAGTGGAATTGGGGACACTTTGTTTCTTGGGAAGGCTGTAGAAGAGAAATGAGGACATTTAAAGGGAAATTGTAAGAGCACAGAATTCTTTATGTCCCTGTTAGGTTGAAAGGAAATAGTAAAAATTGGAAAAGAGCCATGGTTTTCCAGAGAATTGGACACTTCTTTCGAAAAAAAAGAGTGATATCTACAATAATTATAGGAGGCATGGAGTAAAATGAGGTGTAGAGGAGTGAATAAAGAATGTAAAAAGAAAAAAAAAAAAAAAAAAAAAAAAAAAAAAAAAAGAAAAATCTTAAGATAGAAATTAGGAAGCTAAAAAAAGAGATATGAGGTTGCTTTGGTGAAAAGAAAGGTGAAAGTAAACCAAGGGTTTCTACAGCTATATTAATAGCAAAAGTGATAAAACGTGGGATAAAATTGGGACCATTAGGAACCAGAAAGGACAGGCTATTGCAGAGCCAAAAGAGATGGGGAGATATTGACAATTTCTTTTCTTTCGGTATTCACCAAAAGAGAAGGATATTGAACTCGGTGACTTCTTAGGGAAAGAGTATAGAGTAGGCTATGGAAACTATGAGATTCAAAGAGGAGGAGGGTACTGACACTTTTGAAAGATATAAAAGTGGATAATATAGTCTCCAGGTCTGACAGGATATTCCCTAGGACATTGAGGAGGAAGTTAGTGTAGAAATAGCAGGAGCTATGGACAAGAAATATTTAAATGTCATTAGAAATCGGGAATAGTGCCGGTAGGAGTGGCGTAATGCGCATGTTGTTCATTGTTTAAAAGGCGTTCAAAAGAATAAAAGCTAGCAAATTATTTAGGACCTATTAGTTTGACAGTCAGTGGTGGGCATATTAATGGACAAGGATACTTAGAGATAATATATATAAGCATCTGGATTAAACAGGGTGTTGATGATCAGGAACAGTCAACATCGGATTTGTGCCTGGGAAAAGGTCATGTTTGACAAACCTTCTTGAATTTTTTGAAGCGGTAACTAGGGAAATTGATCGAGCGGTTTAAGCAGTGGATGTTGTCTGTATGATTTTAGTAAGGCCTTTGCCAAGGTTTTCCCCATGGAAGGGTTGGTTAAGATAGGTTCAATCTTTGGGATGTTAATGGACGGCGGAGTAGTAGCAAGAAGGAATTCAAAAGTGGCTGAGTGGGAGATGTCAGGGAGTACTGGTGGATGGCTATGGTTTGTAGGTTGGAAGGGGGGGGGGGGGGCCCCGAGGCACGTGACCAGTGGGGTGCCTCAGAGATCTGTGTTGGGTCCACTGTTGTTTGTCATGTAAATCAATGTATCTGGATGATGGGGCGGGAAAATTGGATAAGTACAGTTGCAGATGATATTAAGATAGGTGGTGTTGTGGATAATGAAGTTTAGATTTTCAAAATTCTACAGAGAGATTTGGGCCCCATTTGGGAAAAAGTGGACTGAAAGATGGTGCAGAGTGAGTTTAAATGCTGATATTGTGAAGTGCTACTTCCTTGGCAGGGACAAAATCAAAATAGAGGACGTCATGGTAAAATGGGCCTAGGGAATTGAGAGAATGCCTGTGGAACAGAGGGATCTAGGAATAAATGTGCATAGTTTCCCTGAAGGTGGTAAAAATCGCATATGTAGATAGGGTGTAAAGAAAGCACTTTGGTTGTGCCTGGCATTTATAAAAATCAGAGCATGAATAATTAGGAGTAGGGTTAGTAATGTTTAAAATTGTAAAGGCATTGGTTTTTAAGTCCAATTCTGGAGTATGGTGTTACTATTTTGGTTTTAGCCTAAGTTCTAGGAAGGTTGTCAACAAAAATGAGAGAGAGTAGCAGAGGAGATTCTTACTAGAATGTTGAGGGTTCCTGCTACTTTGTAGCACAGAGAAAGGTGACCTTTGTAATAATGTTTGGTCTTGAGGTGCGTGGGAGCGAAGATAGGTTATGGGGTGGGACTTGATTGAGGTCTTTAAATATGATTGGAAAGGGATAGACAGAGTTGAGTGGATACGTTTTTCCCTTGAGGGGTAGGGAGAGATTCAAAACAGAGGGCATCATGGACATAGAGAATTAAGGGACAAGGTTTCGGGGGTGTACCCGTAGGAGGGGGAGACTTCTTTACTCAGCGGGTGGGGGGCTGTGTGGAATCAGCTTTCCAGCACGGTGATTTTAACATTAAGGAGTAAAGTGGCGATTAGGGTACTTATGGAAGATGAAGGGAATGGAGGGGTATGGTTGAAGTGCAGGTAGATGGGACCTAGGGAGGGAAAACCAAAGGGTCGGCCGGACTGGAAAAATA